>CATIWR010628321.1:0-32218 GCA_949677035.1 Omphalea diandra | reverse complement strand
CATGCTATAAGTTATGGGTGGTGTGCTTAAGATTTGTGTGATTATCTTAAGTTATATTGGTTTCCAATTGTGTTTCTGGAAACAAAGGCTAAGGCATTGTGATTGTATTTCCAAATGGAAATAACAGCCTTATTGTGAAGCCTTGTAAATTTCTCTTGCTTGTTTGAGCATGTGTGAAAGAGAAATGTTTGGAGGACTGACAAGAAAATAGTGTATTGATCACATGTGGGTGCTATTTTCTTGCGATACTGCCATATCGGGATCCAGGTCGGTTAAGTTGTCAATATTTGTGACTATAGATTGGTACTATATCAATAAAGGGTATAACTACTGTCATGATCTGATATTGATAATTTAATGTGAACAGGATTGTGTTTGAGGTGTCATTTTATCAATAAACTATATGTTTTCTAAAATTTGTGGTCACATTTGAGTTTAAAGTATTCAGTCCGATAGTCATTTTTAAAAATGTTTTCTTTCTTAAAACATGAAAATGTCATAATTAATATTGCCCAAGTGGGAGAATATTGAAATTTTTTTGTGGGCCAATATTAATTATGAGTCTATTTTAATTATTTATAAAACAGACTGAATAATATAGTTTATTGATTTGGGGTAAACCCAATTAAAATGTGATCAATTGAGTTATGGGCTTGTGACACCTTTTGTGGACCGATATGGAAGACGGTCAGTGTAGGTCTATGTTAACATGGACCTGTGATGGGTGGGCCTGTTAAAATTTATTATAAATAGGCTAGGTCTCCTCTCCTGCCTTCATAACGAAAAACCCTAGTTGTTACGCCCATTGTAGCCGTCTTTGAGAAGGTCAAGGAGAGGAAGACTTAGCTTCTGTTTTCAACCATTCTGACATATTATTCAAGTGGTTTAATTTCAGCATTCGTAATTATGGCTCAAAACAATTTGGGATTCAACGCGGAGACATGTACGCAATTTGTTTCCTTTTAATTGTTAGATTTGGTATTCTAAATTTATGTACTAGATCCTGAATAAATTATTACAATATGTTCCATTCATCACTATACATAACTCTTCACTGTATAAAACAAAAGAGGCATCATATGCACCCCCTCAAATATATCTGATGCATTTGCAGGATTGAAATCTCAACTACGTTTTGAACAAAATGTACTTTCTGATCTTTCTTATGTTTACCTAGTGTTAAGTTCAATTTTAACTTAAAATTCAATTTATTATAAATGAATTTCTTATGAAATTTATTTATAAATGAAGTTCTATATTTGGTATACTTCGAAGTAAAAATAGGATTCGTTTCAAATAAAATAAATTTTGTATTTGGTTTAAGTATAGAATTTAATAAAGTACTTCATTTTTACAAAAAAGTTGTCATGTTATTTTTAAAAATTTAATAAATATAAAAAAATAAAATGAGAGTAGAGAAAGAGAAAGTAGAAATAGCCAAAAGAGAGGAGGGAAAGTAAGAGAAAGAATAAAAACATAAAGTGAAAAAAAAAATTTAACTAAGGATAGGTTTTTATCTTAGTAAAAAAAAAAAAACTTTACAACTTTAGAATTTATTTACGAATTCTATCAAATTTGATAGTTTGATTTAGTTATAACTAATTTTTAAGATTTAATAAAATAAAATTTCAAATGAATTTTGATTTATACTAAATACACAAAATATAGATTTACAAATGAATAAATTTATTAAATTTATTTATACTAAACATACTCTTAATATCCGTTCAGTTTTCCTTATTTCATTGCCCATTCTTCTCTCTCTCTCTCTCTCTCTCTATCTATATATATATATATATATATATATATATATATATATATATATATATATATATATATATATCATCATCATCATCATCATCTATTGCCAGAAGAAATTTTTTTTTTTTTTTACCTTTATGAAGCTTTTCTACACGTTAAGAAGCATAATTACCATTATATGTTTACTACATTATGCACTTGGTATTGGCCTCAATTTGTAGTTTATATGATGCTTTTAGGAAAAGGACATTCTTATCGAAAAAGTGTACAAATGCTAGGAACATCGATACTTTATATCTGGATGCAGAAGATGAAAACAGAGGAGAATGAGTGCAATTATTTTGTTTAAAAAAAAAAATTCTGCAAAATGACAATGCTTTTATTACCTTAATTAGAACCACTCTTTCAAGTTATATTATATATGCTAGAGGGTTAGAAACCAGTCATTAGATTTAAAGTTAGCCTTTAAAAAAAAAAAAAAGCTGAAATTCTAGCTGTTGGGATAAAATACAAACTTGTACATCACCCACACGGTCATATTTCTTTAATGGTTCTTATACTATGGTCATATCGCATTTTTCCATGGCCGTTTCTCCAACTCAGACTCCACAACTCAAACTGGTAGGATTTTCACATAGATTATCTCAACCATGATCGTGTGCTTACACGGTCATATCTTCCTTTCACAAAGTCATGGGCTTTGAATTTTGTGCCCTCAGACTTTGCATCAAATGGTCAATCTTCTCCAGACTTCATGTTACTCACTTATGGTCATGGCTCACGACAATACACTACAATATAAAATCCATTTAGTGACAAACAAAATCCACTGCTAAAGGTTGAAAATAACCGCTAATAAAGATTAACAATGGATTAATGATGGATTCTATTTGTCGCTAAAGTTTTCTTGCTAAGTAAAGTAGCAACAGATTTTGTGGTTACCTCGGTACTTTTAGCGATAGATTTGCAACAAAAAGGTGATCACTATTGTGTGAATCCACAATGGAAAAAATTAGCGACGAAATTGTCATTAGTGATAGATAGCTATCATCATGGATTCCATTGCTAATTTAGTGAAGGACTAACGGCTAATTTAGTGAGGGACTAGCTATGGAAGTCCATCGCTAAATTAGCGATAAATTGCAGTCCATCACTAGTCTAAACATGCATCCAAATTAGCGAGGGATTGCATTTCATCGCTAAGTTTGGATATATTAGTGATGGATTTATGAAATTCATCGCTAATTTAATTTTTTTTTTACTACTAAATGTATGCTATTTGTAACTTGTTTTCTGGAATCTATATTTAATTCTAAAGTAACATATCATAATAAAAAATATCAAAATTATATTATTATTAAAAATATTTGAAGTATATCATGAAGTATAAATAAAAAATATCATAAAGTATAATGTATAAAAAATGTATAAAGTACAAGTTACAAAAAAAAACATAAAGTACACAAAAAGCTAAAAAAAAAAATCATAGTGGACTATCAATAGTGTCTCTGCATGATCATCAATGGCGGGTGGATGATCAAAAGGAGGAGATACTGCAAACTGGGTACCACGAGCTAGCTCGCCAATGAAGGGACACATCTCATCGATTTGCTGCCTCTGCTAGTCCATCTGCTACTAGAAAGACTATCTCTACTCATCCATCTATACTTGGAACTCTTGTCAAATCTCTTGAACAAGAATAACTTGTAGATCCTCCTCAGATATATAGTGAAAAGCAGCAATCAATGATGATGATGAGCACTAATTGAAGAAAGCATATGCAAGTTGCCTATGTCGTACAAGTGCTGCTTCTTCTATCCTCCTACAACCTAGAAGAATAACTCCTTCTGATTGAGTTGGCGTGGGTTTATAAAGCTCTCCTTAGGTTGAGTAGCTTTGTCACTAAGCCTACAATAATTATCTTGTAATTTAGTGACAAGTTAAACAAATTTTGATAAAAAAAAAATAAATATAGAAAATTAATTATTATGCAAAAAAATATTATATTATTCAAAATGACAACACTTACAGCTACACCCGTCAAATGTTGATCGATGTACTGTTGATTCTCCTTACTGATGGCCTAATTCTTTACTCTAAAAGCAAATATTTTATATATATATAAACTTAACATACTCACTAGACATTTTGCTTGCTCGACCATAAACATAAAACCCTTAGCCAGTATAACGCAAGGGACCAATACTAGGGTTGCCTCTCTCGCTAAGTCAATTGTACAAGGCTTGTGCGTCACGCTGTGTACACTTTGGTCTAACCCACTCAGATTGCTAGCTATCCTATGCATTCTCTGGGACGCTCGCAAGTCATCTGCCACCTTGTCACCACCTTAACAAATTGTCGGTGTAGTGTGTAGTTGCTTGCTGCTCTCAGCTCTTCCTAATTTGTGCCTCCAGCAATGGATCCCAAGTAAAATGCTTTTAAAAAAAATAGTAGAAAATTTTTTTAGCACAATGCATTTAGATAAAGAAAATTATAAATAAAATGAGTTAAAGTACTAAACTAATAGTTCAATTAAAATCAAATAGAAATCTGACACAATTGGAACCTATCCGACCTCATACTAAAGGCATCCAAAATGACCAACTTGTAAATAATATTTCATAACTTTAAATATTGATGCACATTTTCCAAACATCCACAATAACAATCCCATAACAATTATAAATACAATAACATTAAAAAGTATGATTTCATTTATACGTTAAACTTTTCTCAATAGAAGCCTCGCGTCGCCTAGGACAACGTCTTCCATGCATGGGTCCAAGCGAAGCAAAAAAATCTTGAAAATACTAATGGAAAATCCATAGTCTTGAAAGAAACTATTGTTTTTATAACAAAGAATAAGTTAATAAGATATAATAAATAGGAAATATGCAAAAGTATCCAATATTAAGAATTATATATTCAGTTATATATTTCATTTTAAAGGACTTGAAAATCAATATTTATTAAGCAATAAATAAAAATAAATAGTAAATTCATAAGGTATGTACCTCCCATCGATAAGCTCGAGCCTCACTCTGCCAATACTTACCTCGATCATTGATGATGTTGATGCCAACATAGTAGGTGTCTCATCTAAAGACAAGGGTATAGTTAGTGTTGGTGTCGATGATGGTGGGAATGGGGATGGAGACAATACTGATGGATAAGGTAGGAAGAACCGATGGAGGGACTGATGATGAGGGAGAAAATGATGGCCGCAACAGTGGACGAGCGAGTGAAGGATGTGTACCTCACCCCTTGTCTCTCGACTAGTTGTCTGACATCGCTCTCTCGCACCCCGCGCCTTTATCACTATCATTACCCATTCCCCTCATGATGTATACATACTAATAACAAAATAAACAATAGTTAAATATAACTGATAAATTGATCAATTTATTAACACATATAAAAAAAATTTGACTACTTTAAACATAAAAAGACAAATAAACATAATATATATACAAAGTATCTCTGATTAATTTCAATATCAATATCATTGTACAAATCCTCTTCTTTATTAATTTCTTCATCCTCTTCATTTGATTCCAACTTTATCTTTACATCATCTTCTTCTTCAACATTGTCATCTTCAAGTTCAATGTATTCACCATTTGGAACATTTAAGGACTTTGATTATCCATCTTCCATAATTGTAATTAAATGACCATTATTGGGCTTGGTTGGTGAAACCTAGGTCAAAGCTCTTTTTTTATCTTGACAACATAGATTGAATGATTCTAATACCTTATACAAGTGTTTTGGATACAAAAATAAAGTTACCATTTCTTTAAAAAGTGATTGCAACAAATAGTCAAAGTTTGCTCATAAATCATGCTCACTACTAGGAAATAACTATTGTTACTCTAAGAATTGTATGGCACATTTAGTCCAGTATGATTCACGATTACATTCACGATTAGAATTGCGACCACAACCTTCAAATGTCTCCGAAGGGTTTTTAAGCAACCATCCAGACTAAGCCACATGTTATAAGATTTTCTGAAGAACCAAAAATTATGACAACAACCTCTATGGTAGTGACTACGACTTTAACAACACCAAACCTTTATAGTTCTGTTTTGTTTCGCTGTGATGGTAGTGAGGAACTTTGCCAACACGACCTCAGTAGCACCCATGAATCTCAATTCTTCTTGGAAAGGTCCAACAGCTAAATTTTTAGATGAGCCAATGGTAAAATGCCACGTGTAACTAACCGTTAGACATAGCTGAAGATCTCAACTGCGAACAAGCAAAATCCAGGGTGAAACTTAAATTGTGATCTCAATTTCCTTATCTCGATTGTAACTTTCATCTGATAAACATTGAATACAAGATTTTGCCTAAATACCATAGAGATATGGGCATAGTTTCATGTGTAATGACTATTTGGTTAGAGAAACCAATAAATACTCTACCAAATGGTCTTAAATGCAAGATAATAGCATTTACTAAGGCCAAACTCTTTTAAATTGATTTCTCAACTCTTTCTCTCTCTTATTTGCTCTTTGTGATTGAGTTATAATATGTTTGGTCTAAGCCTTTAAACACTATTGGGACTGCGTTTAAGAGTGAGTCATAGAAAACTCTTGTATAGGTTTGAGTGTAAGCCTTTAGGAAAAACACTTGTATAAGGTTGTGTGTGAGCCTTGGTAAAACACACATTGTATAATTAGATGTGAGCTTGTAAAACACTATTTAATGCTAGTGAAATACCCAATTGGTATAACTAGGGAGTGGATGATTGTTAACACCCAAACCACAATAAATCTTTGTGTTCTTCTTTCTCCTACCACCTCTCTTAAATTTACTCTTAATTACCTTCCCTTCAAAATTTAAATTTTTCCACCAATTCAACCCCCCCTTTTGGTGCATAAAGGCTAATAAATATCAATATCATTCTCTTGGAAAGCCAGTACTACGTGAGACATTGAAGTTGTTATAGATGCTTTTGAAATTTAAACTTCTCCCCTAACTCTAATTTTATATATAGTCAACCAATCGCTTATATTATGCTTAAGTTAGGATAACTACAATAATATACCTGATAAGCTTGTACTGCCAGAGCAAATGGCTCATACTTATTAAAACTTCATTTATGGTTCACCTTGACAAGTTTATATTCTAAATGAACTTTAGTACCCAAGTTTGGTATCGGAACAAACTACTTACACTAATAACATGGTTTTCTTAGTTGGAAATTCTTTAAACTGTATAACTTCAATCAACTAACCATAATAGTCGCCTTCATCTACATTATAATCAGTGCCTTTTATGCACATACCATTGTTTATAGCAATTGTATGAGAACCATGTCTTTCAATGTGAAATTTGTATCCATTACATAATACCCTAAGTAAGACGTCACCATTCATAATGGACCTTTTGCTAGATCCTTTATGAATTTATTAGAGATGTGTGATGCATCATGTGCTTAGAATAAATACCCATCAATTTAATAACAAATAAATTTATAGACAATATACATACACAACTAAACATAAGTAATAGAATCTTGATACTCATGTTTTTCTCAAACCACGATGAATATTCATTTTCAAATTTAGCATCAACTCCATGACTAGCAATGTTTGGTTGACGTTGCTTTAATTCATCAACATAAATTTTATAAGGGAAAAACAAATACACATGGACTTAGACAATAAATTCATATATATATATATAGCATATAAATTAAGAAATATATAAAACATACTCGCTAGACATTTTTGATGCTTAGCCATAAATATAGAACCCCCAATATAACATGATGGACCAGAACTAGGGTCGTCTATCTCGCTAATTCGATTGCACAAGATCTGCATGCTGCATTGTCTAAACTCTAGTCTATAAGTTTATTTATTTTCATAAATCCATGCACACACACACACACACACACACACACACACACACACACACACACACACACATATATATATATATATATATATATATATATATATATGAAAATGAATAAACCTATAAACTACTTACTTAATAAATCATTCCACTTTTGAGAAATTTAATAAAATGTAGCATTGAATAGCCTTATATTCTTGCTCCATCATGAATCTTATTTTTTCTTTCCCAAATGCATGGTCGGGATGCTTAAATATGAATAGATTTCTTTCATTTTCTTCCTCTATATCTTGAGAACTGTCATCGTTGTGTTACACTTCTCGCAGCCTCATGCTCATATGCTCCTCGAAGTAGTGCAAATAAAATAATAACGTTTCTTCCACTAAATATGCATTATATTGAACCTTCAACACCTATTTATTTTCCATGTTGTTTTCCAGCCTTCGAAGGTACCTACGACATTGATTATTCATGCATACAAGAAATTATATATACAAATCAAAATAAAACTTGTATATTTGGATGGTACTACTAATTATCTCTCAAAAGGATACATCTACCAATGTTACACTATACTACTATCCTTGTTTCATAAGCCAATTGAACCAAAAGATGTTCCAACGACTCAAAGAAGCTTCAAGAAAATATATGCTTAAACTTACAAAGAATGATAGGAATCTCTTCCTCAAGTCATATCATGTCCTTAATGCTTATGACAATAGTAGTCAAATCCTTAAAAATGAGACTCAATTCTATTAACATCTTTCACACATTGCTAGATAGTAGTTCATAGAATGCAATAGGTATCAATCTTTGTATAAACACATGATAATCATGGCATTTCATCCCAAACAACTTTAGTTTTCTCATGTCCACGCATCTAGCCATATTTGGCACATATCCATCAGGAAATCTAAGATTCTATACCCATTCACACAATACTTTTTCACCCATTTGTCCAACATATAATAAGCTTTAGGGCATTTTCTTATTCATACACCCCATTCCAACTCAGGGCGATAACAATATTGATGCAACTCCTATCGAGATTTTATTATGTACTTTAGTTTTCCTTCCACATTCATGACAGTGTTAAACATATTATTGAAAATATTCTTCTTAATATGCATTACATCCTAATTATGTCAAATTAGGTTTGTACTCTAATAAGATAAATTTCAAAATATGCTTCTTTTTCTCCAACCATGACTGTTTTCTACTCTTTAAACCATGACTGTAAAAAATTTTAATGGATGCTAAACCATGACTGTTTTCTACTCTTTAACATAGTAAAACCATCAAAATTATCTATGCAATATGGACAAGCTAACCTTTTAGTAGCACTCCACCCTGACAACATCACATATGTAAGAAAATCACTTATTGTCCACATAAGAACAGCCCGCATTTGAAATTTTATTTCTTCAAAATATCATATGTTTACACACCCTTTTTCCATAACTATTTGAGTTCCACCATAAGTGACTGTAAAAACACATCCAGTTTATCCTTAGGATTCTATCCCGATACCAACATCGATAAGAACATATAAATGCCTTTTATACACAACTCAAGTGGCAAACTATATGATGTGATAATTATGGGCCATAAAGAATATTGTTATCTCGATTGACTGAATGATTAAAACCTATTAGTGCAAAGACCTAATCAAACATTTTGATTTTTAGTTGTAAAATCTAGATATGTCTGATTGAAATGCATCCAAGCAGGAGAATCTGAGCAACGACACATAACACTCTCTTTAACCTCATGCTAGTATGCCAACACATTTCTACAGTTGTTGTCTTTAATACATGCAATCTTTTCAATTGAGGAATTAAAGGAAAATTGAACATCTTCTTATAAGGAACGAGAGTTTTACATTGTTTGACACCTTTACGACAAGGCCTCTTATACTGAACATGACCATAAAACTTGCAACTGATCAATTCATTATCTTTATCCTAATATATCATGCATCTATTATTAAAATAATGAATCTTTTTTATCTGTAGCCTTTATACCCTGCACTAATTTCTTAGTGTTGTATAAGTTATCAAGCACCAAACTATTATCTAGTGTAATCTTTTTCATTATTCTGTCCATGTCATCAAAATTTCATTATGATATATGGTGTTTTGATTTCAAGTGCACCAATTAAAAAATAAGTGATAACTGTGAATGCCTTGTACAACCCGGGAACAAGTCCATATCTGTAGCCTTAAACATGTCGTAAAACTTATGAGCCTCTGGATTTGGTGATTCCTCTACCTCATTAGGATCAAAATCAAGAACTGTTGCATCTAGTACCATTGTTTGGTATGGATTTAATGATTTAATAACTTCTGTAGCAATAGCTTAGTATTAGACATCATTTGCAGTATCACCCCCAGTGGTTTCCCCATGCAGAGTCTAAGTATAGCAATCTAACACAAAACCATTTTTATACAAATGCATCTTAACAGTATCCACTTTAGAAATATGTGATTTTGACACTTATGATTACTAGATGGACACCTAATCTTGTTCCTATCATTCAATTTTCAGTTGACTGCATGCAAGTTCAATAAACTATTTCATCCTACTCATAAACTCTGGGTTTAAAAGATCATCAATAAGCCTCCTATGAACATTACAAAAAACAATACTTTAAAATTCAATTTATTTTACGCTTTATTATAGCTCATTATAATTCCATTTACAAATTAATAGGTATAACCTACTCATTCAGAAATGTGTCATCTTTATGACCATGAACAGACACAAATTCATACATATGTAAAAATTTTGGTAGCATCTCCTTATAGTTCTCCAAATGAACGATATGAAATAAGCACTCACCCAAATGGCTTACACCAATTTAGTGTCATCGCATGAATCAACACTTATTTCATTATGCATCTAAAGAACAATAATAGAAACTACTGAGTTTTTACATATCAATGAAAATAGTGGCAACTGCTTGGTTCACATACAGGCATCACATTTCTAAACTATTCAACTTTGATAATTCAGTGTTGTCTCAATATATCCAGTAAGACAAACATCGAACAAGATTCTAAGGCTTAAGTAATATAGTGTATATTTATGAACATACACTTAATAATTTCAAAATTTTAAATTGTACCTAATCATTACACTATGACAATGTGATTTACAACAAAATTTGATTTTGATATGTTATTGATGATTTTTGAATAGGAATAGCATGCACTTTGTGTCTTTTATTGTTATATTTGATATGTTTGAACTAAACAACAATGCCAAACTCAATCAAATAAACACTTGTATAGTTCCTCCTTAATTCCTTCTCCCCCAATTTTTCTTGGGTAACTAAATAATCAACAAATCACAAAATAAAAAGCAATTATCAAATATACACACAAAAGTACTTAATCATCAATTATCAAATTCTAAACTCTTTTTAATACAAAGAATCATACTAAAATCGCATCAAATGTACAATTAGCAATCGTTTCTCAACCAATACCTCACAGAACACTAAATAAACACTTTTACAGTTTTACAATAATTCCCTCACCCCTAGTTCTTCTTAAGTCACCAAACACCCGATATAGCACAAATAATTCTAAAGAAACATATAATATTAAAAAGGGTTATCTTATTTCTTTTTTTATGTTTATCTTATTCTTTTGGTTACGTTCTTTGTGTCCTTTAGGGTTATCTTAATCCTAGCAAAAGGTTTTCTTATTCGTTTCTTTAGGATTATCTTATTCTTTCTTTATTTTATTTTTTTTATGTCTTATATGGATATCTTATTCATAACTTTAAGGTTAGCTTATTCATTTTTTTAAGGATATCTTATTCATAACTTTAGGGTTATCTTATTTATTTTTATATGTTCTTTATGTCTTTTAGGGTTATCTTATTCACATCTTTAAGGATATCTTATTCATAACTTTAGGATTATCTTATTCAATTGTTTATATTCTTTATGTCTTTTCGGGTTATCTTATTCATTTTTTTAAGGATATCTTATTAATAACCTTAGAGTTATCTTATTCATTTTTTATTTTCTATTCCTTTCTTTAGGGTTATCAAATTTTGTCTTTTATGGTTATCTTATTCACAAAAAAGGTAAGCTTAATCCTTTCTTTAGGGTTATCTTCTTTCTCAAAGGGATATCTTATTCCTTTATTCTAGATTATTTTATTTCTTTGTCTTTTAGGGTTAATTAAAAATAACGAAAATGACAATGCTAAACTAAATAACATAAACACTTCTGTTGTTCTTCCTTAATTACTTCGCCCCCAATTTTCCTTAGGTCACCACATACTCTGCAAATTATAAACCAAACATAATTTATTAATGATTCATATCAAAATTCTTAATCATCAATTGTCATTTAGATATAATTTGTATAATGCATATAATCATAGTAAAATCAATCCAAAGTAAAAATCTTAGGCCCAAGTACTAATAAGAACAAGAAAAAACATAATAACACTTAATTTGGAATAACGAAAAAAAAAATAATCTTAAACAAAATAATATAAACACTTCAACAATTTTCCATTAATTCCATTGCCCTCAGTTCTCTTTGAGTCATCAAATACCTGACAAATCATAAATCCAACACCAATTATGTATTATACATATGAAAGTTTAAAAAATTTCAATTGGCATTTACATAAAATCCTTCTAACATACAAAGTCATAGTAAAATCAAATCAAAAGTATAAATCTTAAGTGTATAAAGGAAATAAGAACAACCAATAATAATACTTATTTAGAAGTAACATAAACAATGAAGGTTCAACTAAATAAAATATTCACTTTTACAATTTCGCATTAATTCCTTCGCCTCCAATTCACCTTGGGTTAACAAATACCTAACAAAACACAATAACCAAACTTCAAAAAATAAATAAATATATATATATATATATATATATATATATATATATATATATATATATATATATATATATTGGTGACACAAACACATATTTGATGCAGTAAAAAATGTAAAAATGAAAATCCAATAATAAAGTCTAGAGAGCTATAGGAAGCGAGACATAACAATAAAAGGGCTAATAAAATATACTTTTACAAAATATAAAAGAGGTTGATATTAAAATGTCATCAATTTATATATTAAAATTACAAAGTTTAAAATTAAAATAAATTTAGAATAAACTTAAATTTATTAAATAATAAACATAAATGAGTTTTTAAATGAGTATACTCATGAAAAATAATCTCATGAAAAATAATAAACAACTATGCCAATTGAAAGATTCCTACATCATTGTAGAGTAGGAATAATAGTAACATTCATCCACAACTAATCAATACAGATGTTGAAAAGAAAATATTTGTCAACAAATATATTCATTAAAATTTCTTCAACTATTTTGAAATATATGAAAATTAAAGATTCTTGTGCCATACAACAAAGCAACTCAAATTCAACAAGAAAATCATCATTAAGGGATTTGATATCAATGTTATATTATGTTAAACTTAATTAAAATAGCTAGCATCCATGCCTTCAATGATGCCACAAAAGCAAGATAAATCACTTGATTTTCACAATCAACTTCACTTATTATTTGTTCGTATCAAATAAGAGAACGTTATCACCATGGGAGAAAGGGGATTCTTTTTTTGTACACATTAGTCTATAGGTAACAAGGAAAAATATGAAATATGAACAAAATAATTGAATTAAGTTAGTTATAATTGTTTATTGCATCAAGCCAAAATATGAAAAAAAAAATACACAATAAATTAATTTGATTTATCTCTAATATCTTAATTTATAATGGAAGCAAAAAAAAAAAAAGTCATATTTTCATATTATAATATCATGAAATTTATGTGAAATTCTTGGAAGGCAAATGATAGATATAGTGTTGGAGCCATACATGATATGTGTAATATTGCTCTAAACTCATTACTTGGATATGTATAAATTCAAATAGAACATGAAGTACCTGGTGATCCACACAACATGCAACAAGTTGAGTTCAAGTACCTATTGGTCCGTTAAGTAGTCTTGCTTTGATTTGGTCAATTATGATAAAGTGAGGTTATGTAGCCAAACCCAAAATTCAAGAGTTCAACTAAGAGTATTGGAATTTGATTCAATACCCTTTCATCTTTATTGAAGAAGTTAATTTTTGCCTGTTATAGTTAGTTAGTATCTTTGAAGTTAGAGGGGTTTCATTATATGTGGGTAGGTAGGTTTGGTTGGTCTTCTAATAGTGATTCAATGATTAATAATATGCAATGAAAGTTTTGTACATCTCATTTTTAACAATAGAAAATTCAAAACTTTTGCTTCAATGTCGTCTAAAAGAAAACATTATAATGAAAATGAAGATATTATGATTATTTAATGTTATAGTTATTTAATATAAAATTTAATAAAATTAAATGAAATGAACCTTTTAGTTAATAATATCAAAATACACAAATTTTATAATATTTATAAAATGTGAACAATAAAAAAATGAATTTTACTAAAGGAATTTTAATAATTTTACTCTTATATAAAAGATAATATATTTAATTCAATCTAAAAATATGACCTGAAAATGTAAATAGGTAGAATGAAATCCTATACAAACTAAGCATGAAACAATTATATGTCATCATTGGAGAAAATATATCTAGCATAACTAAGCAAAACCCATGAAAACCTCATTGACAACTTCATTCAACAACTTGCAATAAAATTCAAACAAAAAGATAAAAAGGAAAAATGAACCATTTTGCCCTACATACCCAACCCAATCCAACCCTAACTACACCTATCCTATCCCCAAGCCATCTCTAATCAACCTCATAATCTTAGTTACTAACTATTAATAATAACTTAATTTACAATATGATTAAAAAATATCAAGAGAATTAATTATACTAAACGAAACAAGGAAGGGCAAAAATGTCATTATAAAGCATAAAGTAATATTTGTTGTTGTCATCCTTTGTCTCATTCTATAATTTTTAGTTAATAACATTAACACACCAAAATAAAACCATAATAAAAGAAAGAAAACACACAACAAATAACCCAAAATTGGAAATCCAATTCTAGGGAATTTGATTTATTTTTCTTGTTTTCTTTCTCCTTCTATCATTTGAAATTCTCTCATTTTCTTTTCTTATCTAATATGTTAATTTAGAAATATATTTGGAAATCAAATTTAACATGAATCACATTTTTTTAATAAATGAATCATATTTTAATAATAAATAGTTTTGGAAATTAAACTACCAGAACCATATTTTAATAACAAACAAAAGAAAAACATATAAATTCATAGAGCATTATAATCAAATATGAGATATATAAGATAAGAATTGTAGATTTCTAATAGAAACTAACTAAAAACAACAAAGAAAATCAAAATCTTTATGAATTTATATAAGATAACCTATCCATTTTTAATAGAATTATCTCCATTTACAAATATAATTGAATTGAGATAAGCCCAAAAAAAAAAAAGAACAATAAATTTACTAAGAACACTAAAAAGACAAACACCAAAGTTGAAAAAGAAAACCTCAAATTCAAAATGGAGCACCAAAATTTTATCTATAGAAAAAAAAAACCCTAAACTTAATACATGGGTTTAAAATAGAAAGAAATCAAAAATTAAAGAAATAAACAAATAGCAATAGAGGGGAGCCTTACTTAGAGCGAGACAAAGGAGCGACAACAACAAAGGATATGAGAAGTCAGATGGTGAGAGACAAAGTATGAATCGACAAGCTGAGAGCAAGAGGGAGGGAATACGACAATGAGGGAAATCAAGTGAAAGAAATAAAGTGTGAGAGGGAGTGAGAATGAGAGCAAGATAAATGCAGTAGGAACGAGGCAAAAGAGAGAGAGAGAGCAGTAAAAAGTGAGAGATTGAGGAAGACGATGTCGTTTCTAACATTCTAACTAGTCCATTACTAAGTATAAGTGAAACGATAACCATTTCACTTATTCATTTAGCAAGAACCAAGTTCATCACAATGCATATGATGCATTTGACGATGAATTTTTTCTGTTACTAAGTATAACGAAAATGGCAACCATTTCACTTATTCAATTAGCTATACATTTGATTCGTCACTATACACATAATCTAAAAAATAGTGATAGACAACATTTCATTGCTAAAATCTTCCCTCACCAACACCTCATTATTCTCTTGCTACATTTCGTGCCATAAAATGGCACCAAAGTTATCAGTAGAATAAAGATGAGTTCCATCTTTATTGCTAATTTCTTCTTGTTGTTTCCATCGCTAACTGCATGTCATCACCATTCTATCATAATTTCATTGATAATTAATGATGGACATTGATCTATCGCTATTTTAAAGCTTTCTTATAGTGATACGATCTTATTTTTTGTATTCTTAGTTAAAGACATTGTAGCTAAGACTAATAAAAATGGCACACTCATTTTTTCTCTAAGCCTGCCTATGTTTCTAAAACATGGTTGTGGAAATCACCTACTATGTAAGTACCATTTCCAAACTTGGATTCTTGAACTCTTCTTTTCTTCTTTGCCTTTATCTCTCTATTTTATATGATTCTCTTGGAACAACTTTATTTCTACTTGGAGTGTCATGCCTTTAATAGTTAGCTATTTTAGATGGCTCTTCTTTAGCTTTCCTTACTTAGACTTCCTTCTTTTCAAACCTACAATATACTAGCCCTAACCAACATAAACATACTTAAATATAAGGTTAGAATTTTTTAAGATTTGATTATTATTCAAAACATCATTGATTCAAATGATTAAGGTATTAGTTTATCAACCTTAAGAATAACAATTATTTTATTACCCATCCCTAATGATCTTAATCTATCTTAATATTTTAAACATGTTGTCTTCCATTTGACTAAAATTCTTTCTCCTTTTTTAGCCTTGCCTCCTTCTATAACATATTATAGTTCAGCTTATTCAATCTAATTTTTCAAAAATATAGATTCCTAACTCAATAATAACTTTACTAACCCTTTTTAGAATTACTATTATATCTCTTATTTCTTCAAATTTGAACATTATCTCAAGCATTATCTGATAAAACTTCTTCTATATGCCTTTTTTCATCTCATTAAACACTACCTAAAATGGCTTCCCTTTATTATCCCAAGCGATCATCAAAAGATAAATAAGTCATCTTCAACAAAAAAATTTTTAAAGAATATGTTACTTATATCGGTCAGACAAAATCATATCCTCATACGGGCAATCACCCCTCATCTCTTTCCTCACTAACAATTCCCTCATAATTCTTATTACTAAATCAACTAAGGTATAAATACTACACTGGAATGGTATAAGACACATAGTTAAATAAGGTATAATACTATACTGGAATGGCATAAGACACATTTAGTAGCATAATTTATAATCAACATACTAGTTTAGACTATAATAAGACCTCTAACTCTATCATGAAACTAATTAAAATTAAGTTGGTACTGACATTAGGTTGTTTGAAGGTGTGGCTCATTCAACTTAACATTAAAAATGATTTATATAGTTCTCTAAGAAGGGATGTATATGTCCTAACGTCTTGATTTTGTTCATTGTGATTTTCCAAAATATGTTTACAAACTTAAGAAAGTGTTTTATAGACTCAAACAAGCCCTATAGGTTTGGTTCCAACAATTCACCAATTTTATACACTTTATAGGTTTCAAGCCAGTTAGGCAAATTCTTTTATGTTTGTATCTTAAAGTGTTAATAGTATAGTTATACTTTTGCTTTACATTATATTTGCTTACGGCTTTTTGAGATAACTTATTGAATGAACTTATATTATATTTGCCAAAGAAGTTTGTGATGTCTAATCTTGGATCACTACAGTTTTACCTTAGTTTTCCAATAATAATGAATGAGGCAAGAATACTTCTTAATTAATATAAGTACGCCATAGAATTTACTAAAACACATTGGTTTCTTGATTACTAAATTAGTCTTTATCTTCCTATCTCATGAGAAAAGTTACCCTTCGCACAATGTTTATTACTTATATATCCCATTTAATAATGTAGCATTATGGGAGCCTTACAGTGTCTTAATAAACCTTACACCTTTGAGATTAATCAAGTTCATCAATTTATATTTTTTTTATGAGGAAGTGTATATCAAAGAAATAGTTCATTATGGTATGTAGTTATGTCTCTCAAATTGTCATACAGTACTTATCTATTCTAACGCTAGTTATGCTAAGTGCCATCACATAAGACGTTAAATCATTAGTTATTATGTCTATTTAGGAGATAATATAGTTTTTATGAGCTACTAAGAAATAACATACACTGTCATGATTGTGTATAAAGGTTGAATATAGGGTTTTTACTACAATTATCACAATGGTTTGTTAGATTAAAATTTTTGTTAAATGAGTTGTTTATTACAAATTTTCACCCACTTAGAGTTTTTTATGATAATATTGTTGAATGTTAATCCAAAATTATAGTTTAGATTCAAAGTTATTCTTTAGTCTTTGAATTTGTTTTACCAATAGATTTTTTTCTTAATATTTTAGTTAAAGAGTGTCCAAGGTAGTGGCAATGAAGTTTATTTTTTATTGAAAATTCAACATTTCAATGTTACTTATAAGCCTAATTGCAGGCGTTTCTAGTATTGGAATAATATGCAACAAATAGCATTATCTTCTCCAATTCTCTTATTTTTATTCTTTATTACCATTTTTTATTTAATAACTTTGTTTTCTCAAAATTTATGGTATCAAAGCCATTTGGATTCATCTAGGTATGATGAATGATTCAAAAATGTTATTTTGAGAGAAAGAGAGAAATAACATGGCTATCAATGAACATATAGCTAGCATCTCATAACCTACCATCTTCATTCTCTAAGAAGAGTGTTATGAGTTTGGAATATTAAACTGAAGATTTTATTTAAGTGTCAAGACCTTTGGGACTTATTAGATAATGGATATCCTAATCTTGATGAAGTGAACCAATTGAAATAAATATAAAAAGAATTACAAGGCATTGTTTTTCATTCAACAAATTATTCATGATACCATTTTTTCTAAAATTAAAATAGTTATAACCTTAAAGCAAGCTTTGATAATATTGCAAATAGAGATTTAAGGCTCATCAAATGTAATGGCTATGGAACTTCAAACCCTTAGGCAAGAGTTCAAAACCTTACGAATGAAAAGTAATGAAATTGTGTAAGATTTTTTATCTACAGTTACTATAATTATTAGTCAAATGAAATCATATAGTAAGCAAAGTATTTATTGAAACTATTATTGCTAAAGTTTGAAGGAGTTTGACTTTAAAGTTTGATCATGTAGTAGCCTCAATTGAAGAGTCCAAGGACTTATCAATTTTTTCTTTTAATGAACTAATATGTTCTTTGATTTTGGGTTTCTCTCTTTTTTAGGGACCTAAAATGCTAAAGGGAAAAGCAAATTGAACCTTTAATGAACTTGGACATATAATAAATTCTCAAATTTATAAGAGATTTGAGATTCCATAAATAACTCAATGTGTGCTTTCTAAGAACAATTTAGCTTCAAAAAAAATGAAAAATGAACAATAGTGTTTGATGCAATACATTAACTTTTATGGCAGTTCTTACTTTAGTATGAAAGTTCCATTTTAACGAAGGACAACAAACATTGATATTTACTATTTTTTTAGCATTATTTTGGTTTCTGTTTTTGATATTTACATTATTAAAAATCTAGTATATTTTGTTTTATTTTTCATTTTAGTCTTTCATGATATTTTAGGCTTACATTTTTGTTCGGTCTCAAGTTCTTCACTATGATCTTTCCAATAGTATATATAACATTTATAGCCATTTTATTCATGTTTGTTGTTATGATCTTCCATTTTCAAATTGTGAATATTCATGAAAATGTCTTACATTATTCATCAATAAATGTTATTATTGGAGTGATCCTTTAATAGGAAATTTTTTATTTTAAAGAATGAAACCATTCTATCCAAAACAACCTAAAGAAAATAATCTTTCTAAGATATACAGTTTATGTTAAAAAGGTATGAGTTGGATTAATTTGGAACCATTGGGTAATTTACTTTATATAGTTCCTAGTCTTATTTTATTAGTAGCCATGATTAAGTCTATAGTACTAACTATCCATAGGACAATTAGGTGAACAAACAAGATATATTTTGATGAAATGTTATTGAGTTTAGAAGGACTACAATAAAAAGGATGATATACCCACTCACAATCTATTAAAGGATAAGTAGCTTGATTGGTTCAAATCCTATTTATGAGTATGTGGAGGAAAGCTCATGTCCTATTATTTTATGGAAATAAACTTTAGATGGGTAAGGAGAGCTAATTACGTCAAGCTTCTCCTTTTATAATTGTTAAGAAGTCCTCTTGACATCTTAGACCAAAAACCTTATGAGCTAGCAATAGGATAAGAAAAGTCAATTTTTTAGTGTGCTAATTTCCAAAATTTTTAAGGGTTATGGAGATAATGCTAAAATATGTTTCTATCAGATAATATGCTTTAAGGACATTCCTCTATAGGGTTTTAAAGCACTTTTAGTTACTTTCATGATTTTAAAGCTTTGTTCTAATATTTTTTAGTATAGATATTCTAGTTTGTCTATCTTTCATTTTGATAATAGGTTAATAAATGTTAATAGATATGTTACTTAATATCTAGTTAAGCAAGCCAATCCTTTTTAGGTTTTACACTAGTGAGAAAAAATATAGCAGACCAAGAGTATGAAGAAAGAACAAATAAAATGAATGGAAAATGTAAGATAAGGAAACTTCTTAGCCAAGCTAACAAATCAAATCTCTTTAATGGTATAGGCTATAACCTATAGGTCAAATAGGTAATAAATAAGTTCTACCCTATGGGGATCATTTGAAAAGCCATTTCTTTTCATACCTAATACTGTAGATGGAAGAATATGAGAATCGACTTTATTAGGGAAAAATATAAATACCTATAGCAGGAATCTTCCCCACCATAACCATTTTGGTAGTTGTTAGTGATACTTTTCGACTAGAGTGCCTTGATGGGTTTTTTTTTTTTTTCCCCTTTTTTATGAGTCTTTCAAGGAAGCTAAGGCAAGCTACCCTATCAATTTAATTTAAGTGTCCTCTAAACCATCCAATCTTCCAAAAGTAGAAGAAAGATAACACTCTTTTTAAGCTTATGCATTATATATGCATTTTTTTTCCATAGCCATCTAATTTAAATGTCAGTTTGTTTGTTACCACTAAGAGTTCCAAATTGAATTATTCTAAAAGTTTCCTTTAATCCCACTTCTTATACTAATAAATGAAAGCTACCTCTCTATTGAAAAAGTAAGATTTTGATCAAGTGATCTTTCTCATGGAATTTGCTTGGTTATAGTCAATAGAAGTTTTATCCTTTAGGTTGCCCCTTTCATTATCATTTTAACCATTAACTAGTTCCCTTTGAGAAATTTAAAGGACCAAATTTATTCAAACTAACTTTTTGTATGGCCTAATGATTACTAGATGCTTATCATTTACTTTATAAAAGGGTTTCTTTAAAAAGCTAAACATAACTGATAAATTTAATTTAAGCCTTGTAAAATTCCTTATTATAAGTCTTAAATCTAGTTTCCTTTTCTACAATGCAATTGCAGGTTATTTTGAAAAAAAAAAAACCTATAAAAAGAAAGGGTTATTTGAAAGGTCAAACTATGTAACATTTGAATAGAAAGTAAGTTTAAGTCAAAAGGATCAAAGGCTAAAGCTTTTATATAGCTTTTCTCTTTTCTATGGAATAAGGTTGAGCTATTAGAAAAGGGCCTTAGAGAATTCCTATAATAGAATTACCTTTATATGATATCCTAACTAATATTAGTTTAACTGAGAGTCATATTTTAGGTTAACCTCCTATGAGTAAGCTTATGCTAAAGAAGGAGTCTAAAGAACAAGCTAAAAGTTCATTAGGATAAATGTAATGCCAACTATAACAATGAGTGTTAAGAACTTCAAGTGATAGTTTGTAGGATTGCTAAAAAAGGAATAAGATTTTCCTTTAATAAAAGATCAAAAAGTATTATCTTTGGTTCATATCAAATATGCCATTAAGAATATGATTTGGATGCTAGATAAACTCATTTTATTTTATATATCGTGTCAATAAAGAATAGGCTACTTTTGATTTCTATTCCATTTGGTCAGATAACTTTGTTTGCCTTAGATATCTTTCCAATATTAGCTTTTTAACTCTTATAGTTTAAGTTTGTATGCTTTTGCCTTACATACATGTTATTCCTAACTATAATTGATTCATTCTATTTCTCATAGTAGCAAGAGAACATTTTATTGAAGCATCACTAATGCCTTTACAAATTCTTTCTTTCCTTAATTTCTCACTTTTTGTATAATTTATTATCAACTGATGATGGGGAATTATCATTGATGTATCTAACCCACTTATTATATTCTTTCTACTTCCTCTTACTCAAGTTTGTTCTATCTCTCATGTCTCATGTCATCCATACCTAGATCTAAATTAAAGCAAGAAAAATTATCCTTTTCTAAAAATAGGTATTTCATTTTTTTATCATATATATTTCATCTTTAATTAAGTTATTTTAACTATTAGATTAAGGATAGGATTTGGATTTGAATCATATTATGGTAAGGTAGTAGTCAAGTCTTAAAAGTAAGCAACCTTTTGCCAACCTAGCTATCTGGTTGAATACCCCAGCCTGGTTTCCTAAAAGTGGTTAATGTCAACTATGTACCTTTTATTTTATTTTAGGCTTATTTTCTTTTATAAGCATAACCCTCTTTCTTTTATCTATATTAAACTGTTGCACTAGGATAATCAATCCTAAGTTTAAAACCTCTTTTGATCTTGACAAAGTAGATTGATCATCATTAAAATTTCAAATAAGTGTTGTTTTTACAGAATTGAATCAATCTCTCAAGAAGAATTGAAGAAGTTGATGAACTCCAAAGTGACATGTAAATCGCGACCGCAATCTAGGATTCGCGACTGCGACTCATGTTAGGACATGCTAAAAATAAGCTGGTGAAATCGCAAAGCCATTCTCGGCTGCGATCTTTGGAAAGAAAGAAGTCAGATTGACACAAATGAATTCGCGGTATAAGTCTCATTTGAGTCGCGACCGTGAATTTCAAAGAAATTCAAGAGGGAAGCAAGTTCACAACCACAGCTTGACAAGTGTCCCAGAAGACTGTTGGAAGTCAAAAATCGCGGAGACATCTTACTGGTAGCGATGGCGATCCCTGTGGAAGAAAGTTAACCACTTTGGTAGATGGATTCACGGCCTCTGTCGCGGCCTGTGCAAGAAAATTCGCGATCGCGACTTCTGAAAGTAGGTAAAAGACAACAACTATATTTTCCTGATGAACTAATAAGAAGCTGCCACATGGACTAGCCGTTAGACACAAACGGGGTTTCCCTTGAAGAATTTGGATTTCGCAACTGCGAAAGGCAGCAGCGACCGCGATTTCATCCTGACAAGCATTAAATGCAAAATCTATCAAGCATGTCTCCAAGATTTGATGAGCTATGATCTGCAACGTCTCTTTGGTGAAGTTTGGCTATAAATACTCCACCAAACAACCATGAAGAAGGTTGCTAAGGAATTTATTACAAGTGATAAAAGTTCTCAATCTTTGCTACTCATTTTCTTCATCTTCTTTACAAACGTTAGGTGTGAGCATTAAACACCAAGTTGTAAGGTTTTGTGTTAGCCTGTAAAAATACTTTTAGAAAGGTTTAAGTATGAGCCTATTGAAACACTTGAGTGAGGTTTTGTGTTAGCCTAGAAAACACTTTGTTGTAAGGTTGTGTGTTAGCCATCAAAACACAAGTTGTATAAGTTGGGTGTGAGCTTCAAAACACCATTGAGATAGTGAAATACCCAATTGAGTGATTGGGGAGTGGACGTAGGGTCAATTTTGCCCAAACCACTATAAATTATTTGTGTCTCTATTATTCTATCTTCTCCCCTTTATCTTTGTTTTAAAATTTTTATCCACCAATTCAACCCCCCTTCTTGGTGCCTAGGGACAACAATATATAATTAAAAGAAACTCTTATGATAATGATTTCTATGAAACACATATATACCACAATACTATTTCATAAATATATCAATAGAATTATTTTAATTGAGATTGAATTATACTTAAAAATAAATTTTCCTAATTTGCCTAATAATCTCTCTTAAGCAAAATAAAGTATATTATTTCTGAAATTATGTCTACTCATGTGGTCACAAAATTTAATGACAATGCATTAAACTTTATCAATAATCCTTGAATACCTATAGAAGTAGAGTTTACTCTTGTGGTCTGAATCTCTTAATATAATATATTAAGACCAACTCTAGATTTCTATTCTCGCTCAATTATTTAAAATCTCAAACATTGTACATATGTGACCCTTCATACGAACACGGTCAATTAAGCTAAAATATATTAAATCAAGACACCCAATACAATTAAGACAAAAATCACTTCATAAATTCATGAAATAAATATTGGGTTTTCACCCTAATCTCTAGAAATTGAAGAATTAGTTCATCCTAAAAGAAGAAAAAAAAAACAAAGAAAAATGAATACATTGAATTGAGTACAAGAATTTCTAAAAAAAAAAAAGTCTTGCTAAACAAAAACAATGAAAACTCCCCTCCAATTTTCACAAAATCTTCTTTTTATTTGGAATAAAGATTGGATCAACTTTTTGTCCTAAAAATCTGCTCTTTTTCCCACCATGAATCTTTATCCAAATAAATCAAATCTCTATCTTAAAAGGTAGCTTGCAATTTGCAATTCGAGATTTGACATTTTGCATGGTCTGATGCATGGGTCACACAACAACCCACACACTTAACTATTTACGTGATTCTTTGACTAGTCAACTCTGCATGGTCCAACACATGAACACATAATAACCCATGCAACACTATTGAAAATTGCAATTTAACTCTTTTCTCGAAAATTTTCTGCGCAAACACAAAAGAGACAAAAAATTGACTTATTCAAAAATAAAATATTATAAAAATAAGAAAACTCCTAACTTATTAATGTAAAATATATATTAAAATGACTTTTATCAAACTCTTCCAAACTTAGAGTTTTGCTCATCCTCAAGCAAATAAAATAATAAACAAGAAAACTTTTCAAATCACAAATATAAATTCTGAAATTTAGAAAACTCTATAATGTACAAGCACAATTAAACTCATAAGAAAATTTAAGACATTGAAGTTCACTATTAAAATTTTGCAAGTAATTCTAAGCATAAATCAATCAAGAAATATGTAAAAATTACAATATATCTTTTTTTCACTTTTTATGCCATTTAAAAACAACATAGTCAAACCTGTTACTAAAATAATGTTATACATAATTCCATAGGCAATAATACGCCATCAATCTCCATTAATATAATTACACACTACATCAAGAACCAAAAGGTTTTTATTGGCTTGCAATGTGGATAAAGGAAAATGGCTTGCCAAGGAAAAGGATAAAAAGGTTCAATCAAGAGAATTTCAAGAATTAAAATAATCAAGTGACATTAAAAATTTTCATATCAAATCTAAAATTTTCCAACTTGTATAAATCACATCATTCTTTTATTCCTTAGCAACAATCATTCAAACAATCCAAATTCATCACAAAACTCAAAAGTAAATTGTGTACATAATGCATCTCACAAAAGAATTGTGAGCTCCAAACAATTTAAGCATTAAACTCAAATGACTTCACAATTCTCAATTTTTTCCCTTTTTTTTCTTTTTTTTTTTTAAGATTTTTCACCTCTTCTTTTTTCTTTTTTTCTATTTTTATTTTTTTTACACTAACCCAAAATAAATCAACAAATTATAAATATGCAAACATTACATCCTCATTTTTTTTTCATATATCAAACACTTAAATATACGCTCAAATATACAATCAAGAAGGAAATTCAACTTTCTCAACAAATACAATAGAAATTCTAATGCAACTTAAAAATTTCAATCTAAAATTCTCTTGATTGGTAGGCCAAGATGATGAGCTATATGATAATAAGGATAAGGGTACAAAGAAAAATTCTTGCATACACTTTTAGAGTGTATTTAAAGGCTCAAAAAGAGTGCAGAAGAAACAAATTGATAATGTATGAAGAAGGCTAATTGGGTTAACACAAAGAATGTCTAAATCATTTTCTTGATCAAGTGTGAATTAATATTTCACCTCAAAATATTGTATACTTTGTTCTAGAATTAGTAGAAAGTTTTTAACAAATTAGCATGCATATGTTTGAATCTAAATATACAATCAATTTTTAGGTGTAATAATTCAAACAAGTTTCTCAATCAACCCAAATAAGAAATTACTTACATCTTTTATCATGCTCATTCAAATGTCCAAATTTTCTAATAAAATTGATCATGCATAGTTCCATTACAAGTATTCTAAAATCCAAAAATTCATAAATCATGAAAAGATCACACTTAAGTTAATTCATCTTCACTTTTAGAGAAAACATTTACCTCGAAAAAATGCAATCCATAAGAATAAAAGAATAAATTAAATATCATATTCATAAAAAAATTTCAGAAATTGAAGGATTTAACTCGAGTCCCTCCCCCAAACTTATATGAAACATTGTCTTCAATGTTTTAAAAAGAAACTAAAAATAAAAATTTAAGGACAAAAAGATAATTACTCCCATGTCATGTGAGTTGGATATGACTTGGTGTCTAATTAATTTCCAAAATTGATCGAATCCACAAAACTTAGTTGTTGTAGATGAGTCTTTCCTTCACCAATAAATCAAGATTAATTAAAAAAATGTGGAATCAATAAATGAACATAAAAACAAATAGAATTACATGTGAATAGAATTTGATATATATGCAAGGGCTATTGCAATAGGCCATGCACTTAGAATTCAATCCAGCAACATGTTTGCAGTATATAGACAATCCAAAAATATTCTCAAGCATCTATACAACAATCTCAGTTCACAGATTTCTCAACAAACTCAACAATTTTTTTCAAATTCACCAAAATTGAATTTTATTTCTACAATACTTAGATTCATACCTAATTCCAATTGAGCACACATACTTCTAATAATCAACTTTTGTAGTCTTGCAATTACTAAATAAAAAAATAAAAAACACAACTAAAACTTGTCAATAAATTGGTGTCATTAACTCAACACAAAGTTCAAAATAATTTTGCTCACTAAGAGGAATCATAACTTAGCAATTATAATTGTCAAATTTTTGCAATTTCCTTGCACATTTTGAACACATGATATTCGCAAAAATCACCTACCCAAAATACAAGCCTACCCTGCAATAAAAATTATCCACCATATCCACACAAATTCCAATAGTTCAAAATTAATTCAAGCAAAACAACATGAGAAAGAAATTGTAATTGTTGGAATTAAAAGTTCCCTATTTTGATAAGGGTTTTGCTACTGGTATCCCTTAGGATGACTAGTCAACCTCCCTTTTCAAACCGAGAGTTTGAAATAGAATGAGCTAGTGTAGTGATGATGGAGACGACAGGTCGACATTCGAGGATGTTGATGTTGTGCTTTTCAGGGTTGTGTGCTTCACTTCAATAAATGAGAGCTGACTGAACATTTGGTTAGCTTGCACCTTGATTCTAGGTATGATAGCTTTGGGTGGTATCGTATGAGAGAGAAATAAGAGTGATTTTTAGGAAAGAATAAATTAGGGAAAAAGGGAACATAATGGTTCGAGGAAGGAAGGATTTGTGGAAGAAAGAAGATTATGTTGTTCAAGGAAGGAGAAAAGAGATATTTAGAAGAGAAGAGAAGAAGATACGACATAGGGGGATAAAGGAACGTGACACGTTGATAAAAGGGGATGGGTTTGGTTAGTGGAAAGGGAGAGTGGGGCTGCTATTTAGGGTTAAAGGAATAAGATGGATATTTAAAATTTTTATTACTCTAACTTTAAGCCCATGAACAAAAGTCCAACTCTCATCTTCCATTAAAAAAAACTAATAGCTCAACTTCCATTAAAATTGACTTTACCCAGAATAATTAGCATGTCATTCTACCAATTTAAGATAATTTCCTTAACTTTAAATAATTCTTCTCTAGTCAGCCTTCCTCTCCTCTGCCTAGCACTCACCTCTGTGTGTTTTGTATGGGCCATCGCATGACTCATGCAAATTTGCTGCAACTACTTTAATTATTTCCCTCTATTACCATTTATAGATCATGTTTTCCCTCTCCATAGATGCCTCAAACTAACTTCCTCATTATCAATTCACCCCTTTTAACTTGTAATTTAACACAATTAAATCAAAATTGACACTAACTAACATAAATGAAACACAAAAAAAAAAAAAAACATTTTAACTACGAATTAAACTAGGAAAAACTACTGCATTTCTAAGAATATAACATTGAATTCTGAAAATAAAATCCATGCATAACTTAAAAAGAAATAAACTAAAATGTTTGAAACCATTGGGTTGCCTCCCAACAAACGCTTGTTTAAAGTCTTTAGCTTGACTTTTTCACAAACTCTCAGCTCGTCGGTGTATTAAGGAAAAGAACTTCTCCTACTTGCAATGTCTTCCCACAAAAAGAAAGTTTCAAATGTTGGTCATTCACTCTAAATGTATTATCATATTCTTTTTGTAACTATACAACTCCATGAGATGAAACTTGCAACACGTGCTGCCCAACTTTAAGTGAAGGCTTGTGAATATGCTTAACATGTCATACCTTATATTTTTTCTTATATATCTAAGCATTTTCACAATCATCACCTTAGAATACATATCTCAACTGAAGAAGAAGAGGTTTTGGCTTTAACATTAGAGCTTTTTCAATTGTGGCAAAAGCCTTCCATTGTTTCATATTCTCAAACTTACAATTTTTGAATAGAGGGGTTGCTTCCAAATAATGGGCTACATTTTCAATTTTCAAATTCTCATGCAATGGTAATACCCTATGGAGGATGCTCATGCTGAGAAATTTCTTGAATGGATTATGAAACACATCCATCCTATTGCAATATTCAATGGAAGAAGATTGTTTTACTACTTTAAAGACACTAAATTTCATTGATTCTTCCATTATGTTCAAGGTTAGCTTGCCATTCTTCATATCAATAATGGCTCGCACGATTGCCATTCTAAGGATTAATGACATGTCCATATCTACATCCACATCGAGCACAATGAAATCTATGGGTATAATGAACTTTGCTACTTGCATGAGAACATTTTCCACCACTTTAATCGAGTATTTAATAGAGCGATCTACTAATTGCACAAGCTTCAATTTTAGGCAAATAGAAAGAGGCTTTAGACTAATACTAGCACCTAAATCACATAATGCTCTATCAAATTTATAATGAGAAATTTAGCAAGGAATAGAGAAACTCCCTGGATCCTTAAGCTTTGATGGAAGCTTATTTAGGATTATAATGCTACATTCCTCAGAGAGAGATATGGTCTCAAATTTCTCCAAATTCCTCTTATTAGAAAAAAGCTATTTAAGAAATTTTATATACTTTGGCATTTGTGCTAAGACCTCGACAAATGGAATATTCGCATCTCTAAGAACTTAGCATATTACTTGTCTAACTTGTGCTTTTGCAATTGTTGAAGAAAAAGAATAGGCGCAACATATAGTTTTACTAATGTAGGCTTACTTCCTTCTTCCTTTTAAGTTTCCTCCTCATTGTCTTTCTCATCTGAATTAAATTTTGGGGCTATTTCTTCACTTTCTTGGATTTAGATTTCAGGAATTTCAGAAATTTTAAAGCTATTTTCTTACATTCATCCTTAGGCTTGTATGGGTGGTTTGATATCTCCATGCCACTTTTCTAAGTAATTGAATTTTATTATTCTTTTGGGTTAATTTTAGTCTTGTTAGGAAGTATACCTTGCATTCTTGCATCGATAGTGTTAGCCAATTGCCTAATTTGCACCTTTAAATGTCAGTTGTATTACTCTATTATATTCACCCTCACTTCAAGCTTATCTATCTTGTCTAGCTTGATCTCCACCTTCTCAAATTTCTCAATCAATAATTTTTGCATTTTCCATGATTGCTTCTCTTATTGGAATGGTTGAGCTATGAAAACTCCATCTTATTTCATTTGAGAAAAATCAAGAAAATGAGAAGGCTTGGCTTGATTGTCATGGTTACTCCATAAGATGTTAGGATGATTCCTCCACTTAGGATTATAGGTGTTGGGATATGGCTTATTAGGCTGCCTATTGAAGTTGGAAACATAATGCACATGCTCGATAGAATTTTCAGCAAAAGGACTCTCTATTTAGCATTTGATTCCTATATGTGCTCCTTCATACCATTCATAATTTAATGGTGGGGTAGTGATAACATGCACACTCACACCTTCAATCTTCTTTGTAAGAGCATCCATTTTGGCATTTAACATGGTATAAGCATCAATGTCATGAAGACCCATAACCCTTTTGTTAATCACCCTTTCGTTTGCCCATAGACAGTTGTTTGAGGCCATCTCATCTAACAATGCATATGCTTCATTAGTTGATTTTTCCATGAGTGCACCTTCTACTATGACATTAATAGTAATGTGTACTGAATGGTTAAACTCATTGTAAAAGGTTTGGACTATTAACCAACTCGACAAACCATGATGTGGACACCTTCTTTGCAACTCCTTAAATTTATCTCATGCTTCATATAACATCTCACCCGACTATTGTAGAAAGCTTGCAATTGCTTGCCTCAATTGTGTAGTCTTGCTTGTGGGAAATATTTTTCCATTAAAGCCTTAAAAGAGATTCTCTTAAGCAATAAATGAGTTAGGTGCCATAGAATTCAACCACTTTTTAGCTTTATCTCTCAAGGAGAAAGGAAATAATCACAATAAGATTGCATCATATGTTACCTCATTAATTTTAAAGGTTGCATTAATCTTGAAGGTTACACAAATCTCAAGAAAATTGGAGATATGTATATTTGGATTCTCATTAGCTTTACCCCCAAATGTATTTTGTTGCACCATTTGGATAATTTTCAATTCAATCTCAAAATTATTACATGCAATGACTGGTTTCGCAATGCTTGATTAAGTCTTTTGGGTTTGTGGCATAGCAAAATCTCATAAAGCTCTTGGTTTTCTTTCTTAGACCATTGTGACCTTTTGCAAGTTCCTTTTATTATTTTGGATTTGCCTTTGAATGTGAAATGTATGTTTGATTTCAGGATCAAACTCAAATAAGTCTAAGCTTTTTGAGCATCACATACACTAAAGACTTCACCTATCAAAGGAAATCAAACAAAATTAAATTCACAAAAAATAAAAGAAATGCAGAATTTAAAACTAATAAATCTTAAGTGAAATTGATATTATGAAAACCAATTCCCAACAATGGTGCCAAAAACTTGTTGCGTATGTAACCATTGTAAGAGCACAAAATCGCTCAAGTAATACAATAATAAGTAGAGATCATTCCTACAAGGATTGTTTCACACAAGTATTAATAAAGTCTTAATTTTTCTATTATGTAGCAACCAAAATAATAAAGAAGAAAATAACTAAAAACTAAATTGCAAAAATAATTAAATAAAAATTGAGATTTAATTAAAAGAAACTCTTATGACAATGATTTTTAGGAAATTCGGGTACACCACAATACCATTCCACAAATATATCAAAAGAATTATTTCAATTGAGATTGAGTTGTACTTGAAGATAGATTTTCCTAATTTACCCAATAATCTCTCTCGAGCACAATTGAGTCTATTATTATTGAAATTATGCTTACTCTTATGGTCCCAAAATTCAATAACAATGCATTAAGTTTCATGAATAATCCTTGAATATCTTTAAAAGTCAAGCCTACTCTAGTAGTCTCAGTCTCCTAGTTTAATACGTTAGGACTACCCTAGAATTCCACTTTAGCTGCATTATTTAGAATCTCAAACATTGCCCATATAGGGCCATACATACATACAAGATCAATTAAGGTCAAATATATTAAATCATGACACCTAAAACAATAGAAGCAAAAATCACTTCATAGATTTATAAAATACATATTGAGTTTTCATCATAATCCCTATAATTGAAGAATTAGTTCATCCTAAAAAAGAAAAAGATATAAAGAAGAAAGATCCATTGAATTGAGTAGAAGAATTTCTAAAGAAAAGTCTTGCTAAACAAAAACAATGAAAACCCTAAAAGAAAATCCTCTCCAATCTTTAAAAAATCTTTTTTTTGTATTTGGTGTAGAGGTATGATCTACTTTCTTTACTAAAAATCTACTCATTTTCTGCCCATGAATCTCTATCCAAATAAAGGCATCTTGCAATTTGAATTTTTAAATTACACTCCATTAATTGTTCAACTCTGCACCTCTGTATGGTCCAACGCATGGCCACACAATAACTCATGCAACACTACTGAAAACTATAATTTAACTCATTTTTCAAGAATTTCCTATACAAACATAAAAAAAATAAAAAATTAACTTATTCCAAAATGGAATACTATGAAAATATGAAGAACTCCAAATTTATTAACCTAAAATACATGTTAAAATGACTCCTATCATATATATATATATATA
>CATIWR010628316.1:0-10870 GCA_949677035.1 Omphalea diandra | reverse complement strand
GCCCCAAAAATATCTTTGATTGGGCTTTTTATATTTATAAAATTTTTTATTGTTCAATGTGCAATATATATACAAGATTTTGATTGATCTTTTTTTTTCTTGTTGATTGACCGTGACCAACAAAAAAAGAAAAAGTCCGTAAGAGAAGTCCACGTGTTGTGGGGACCATGTTAGAACTGAGTAGGTTTGCCTTACACTTCTTCTTATTTTATTTATTATCATTATTATTATTTTGGTCCTTGGTTTGGTCCAAAACGACTTTGGCATATATCAATCCCAACATACACGCCTCAATTAATTAAAACTTGCTGAAGAGTTTATACCGTACCTGGCCTTGGTTTATTTGGAAAATAATTCTTTTAAGAAAATCTTTTAATATTTAAGGTGTTTAAAAATAATTAATAAAAATATTTTTTATTAATAAAAAGTAAATTATTTGTAAGAAAAAAATTTATTTTTTAAATTTTGACAAACTCATCTAAATGAAAAGTAAATTAAGATAAAATATTTTTTTTCCTCATTTATAGCCCAAATTTTCTCTATTGTTTTTAAAATTATTTATGAAATTTGAGAATGTAAGTGAAATTATATGCAAAAAGTTGAAACAATATTCAAAAAAGAAAATTGTTGGGCGCAATTTGCATTCAATAATTAATTAGCTATGCGTTTGAGGGAAAGAAAGTATTTGTTACCAATGAGAAATATACGTAACAGTTTGCACATATGGAAAATGCTAGCAACAGTTATTTATTAATACTACTCTTTCCAATTTTTCTATTTAATTGATTCATATTATATTTAATTTAAAAATTTTAAAAATTATTTGTTATATTAAATAACTCATTATAATAAATAAAATAAAAATTTGCATTTAAATAAAAAGATTTTACATAATATTTTAAATATTAAAATTTAAAATGAGGATATGAACCAAATAAAATGAAAAGTACTAAAAGAGAGTACCGATAAACAACATTTTTCTTGCTCATATACTGAATTTAATATTTTTTTTTTTTGGTAATGAATTGAAGAGTATATTTTTTACATGTCAATAATAAGAGCTAATCCAGTTAGTCTATTCTTTATATTTACTCTTTAAGAGTTTTTTTTTTTAAAAAAATTCAGTTTGTAAAAGGTGTAGAATAAAAAAATTTCAGTTTGTAAAAGGTGTAGAATATGTATTTTATTAGTATAATATTTTTTTGAAAAAAAATACTGGGTAGCTAATAGGTTATCTACGAGCTTTAGTTTAGAAAAATATGCTTTTTTGTTATTTTTCATCAACATATTATACTTTTATAGATAAAAAGATAAACATATCTTTAGTTTTCTTTACTACTCTAATACAATATTTGTTTAATATTTTTTTTATTTTAAAATAATAAATTAATTATTAATTATTTAAATTTTATTACATTACTTAGCGTAAATATATTATTTAATTATTTTAATGAAATTACTATATTTATGATTAATATTTAATATATGTATTATGAAAATTTTAACTCATAATGTTTTTAAAAAATTAATGGATGATTATATATTATTTATTTTTAAAAATCTAAAATTTACGTATATTGATAATTATATTACGAACAACAATTAGTAATAATAATTTTATCAAATAATTAGTATTAATAAGTAATTAGCCATCAATAATTGATAATTAGCAACAAGTAAAACAAATATACTCTCTAAAAAAGGATTTAAGATTTAATTTTCTTCCTTTGTTGTTATAGAAAAACTCTTTTTCTAAAAAATAAGAAAAAAAATATTAAAAAAGGAGAACTATCCTAACTTACACTACTGATATCCATTGAGCATTTCATTAAAAAAAGAAATATATTTCCGTGTTGGATCTCTACATTCAAAAATTAGTTCTTAAGTGCTTCTTTATCTTACTTATTTTTTTTTTGTAAACTATAGGTAAAAAGCCATTTGCTTTCTTTTTCTAATTTATTTTTTAAAAAAAATAAATAGTAAGAAGAAATTAGACCTATGCATTGAAAAATAGCATTTTTTTAATTTTTAAGTGATAAATACTGTACATGGAACACAATTACAATATTTTTCACATTTACGTCATTTTCCTTTATTCAAAGATAATTATATATTAGATTTCATTTGTTTTACATTGTCTAAGAAAAATATTTTCCGAAGTAAATATTTTTTGAGTAATATATTTTATGGTATTTGGAATACACTATAAAAATTTCTATTTTCTTTTAATTAAAATTGAGATCATAAATATCTTATATTTATATTATTTATTTAAAATAAGAAAAAATACATAAAAAAATAAAAGTTTTTATGTCATCTATAACCGGCGATCACTGTGGTCTTCAATGACCAGTGATATATATTGGTAATTAAGGATGACTAATTATAATAAATATATGTGTTTATATGATTTATTTTTCATTTGAATGATTTTGTCAAAATCTGAAAAATAACTTATATTTTTAAAACGGAAAGTCATTTTCTTAAAAATTGATTTAATTTTTATTTAATTAATAAAATATTTTTTATTGACCAATTTTTCTATATGCTTTCTATATGCACCAAATAGAAAAATACATAAATATTTTTCACAAAACAAACGGAGCTTCAGTGTATTAATATTTTCTTATTATTTTATGTATTTATTTGAATCAATGTTTATGTAATTTGACTCACTTTTTGTAATTATATTAATTTAGTTTTCAACATTTAAACACAATTGACGGTAACAATTTTTTTTTAAAATATTGTAGTAGAAGATTTCCAGATTTTGTTCAGTATTTTTTTTTTTTTGAATCATTACGGATTTTTTTAATCCTTGAGTCAACATCTGTTAATTAATAATAATAATAATAATAATAATAATAATAATAATGTTTGTTCTATTGATGAATACTGCAATATTAAATATGTATTCTATTACAATATAATATTTACTGTAATTTTCAAATATTTAGATTTTTTTTTTTGTAAAAAATAATTTATTTGTGAAAAATATTTTTTTAAAAAAAATTTTGAATAATATATTTTTTAGTATTTGAAATCTGTTGTAAAATATTGTTTTTCTTTAATGATTAAAAAATTTAGACTAAAAACACTTTATATTTATATTATCTATTATTTAATATAAGAAAAAATACATTAAAAATAAAAATTTTATAGATCTTACTGATCATTGGGACCACCATTGATAGTGTCGATATTCAAGAATGAATAATAATAATAAATATATGTGTTTATATGTTTTACTTTTTATTCAGATAAATTTGTTAAAATTAAAAAAAGAGAATATTTTCCTTAAAAATAACTTATTTTTTTATTAAGTAGGAAAATATTTTTCATTGACTAATTTTTTTAAATGTATCAAATATCAAAAAATATGAAAAATATTTTCTATGAAATAAACGAGTCTTAGATAATAATTTATTAATATATATAATTATTATCACTTTGAAAATTTTATTTTTAATAATATTATCATAAATAATTAATAAATTATATACATAATTTGAAATTTTACATAACGACATCATATCAGAGAATTCACCATACTAATGTGATCATATTAACTATTTTCAATAATTTTACCCTATACTCTATACGTACATAAAATTGGTTATTCAAATAAGATATAGACTATATTAATATTTACATCACTTAATTATATCGCATATTTCTTTAATTGATACGATAAAGGATTTCTTAACTTTATTAATACAAATATTTCTTATCTGAATAAGTTTAAGTAGACTTATTGGGATAGACTTTATATATGTGGACTAGATGTTAAGAAAAGAAAACCATCACATCAGATTGGCTTCTTAAAGAAGAGTTCTTCCTTGAAGAAAATGTTATAAAAAGCCACCTCCATTGGCTCTTATCTTTTCTCAATCCACCTCAAGGGGGGGAAAAAATGCAAGAAACAGTAGCAATCATAGTTGGTGCAGGCCCCTCAGGGCTAGCAACTTCGGCATGCCTAAACCTGCATTCAATTCCTCACATCATCCTCGAAAGAGAAGATTGTTTCGCTTCTATTTGGAAGAAATATTCATATGATCGTCTTCACCTTCACTTAAAGAAGCAATTCTGTCAACTTCCTCACCTGCCGTTTCCTGCCTCATATCCCACATACATCCCTAAAGATCTCTTTGTCAACTACTTAGATGACTACGTTTCTCATTTCAAGATATCTCCTGTCTGCCATAGATGTGTTGAGTTGGCTAGTTACGATGAACAGACCAAGAAATGGAATGTTAAGGCCAAGAACATAGTTTCAGGTGATGTTGAGGAATACTCTGCTAGGTTTCTTATAGTGGCAACCGGTGAAGCCAGCAATGCTTTTATACCTGAGGTTGAAGGGCTGAACACTTTCTGTGGTGATGTTATTCACTCTACCCAGTTCAGAAATGGCAAGGCTTACAAAGATAAGAATGTTTTGGTTGTTGGGTCTGGTAATTCTGGCACGGAGATTGCGTTAGACCTGGCCAACCATGGTGCCAAAACTTCCATTGTTGTTCGCAGCCCGGTAAATTTTAATAATTTAATCTTAATTTTGATAATTTTATTATGAGTCGTATGAATTAAATCCACGAACATTCTACTAAAATTTCATTCAGATAAATCAACTCAATTTTTGTTGGATTGTATTGATAATATTTTTCTGTTACTAATGATTTTTAACTAAGCGGTATAAGTTTTTTTTTTTTTTTTTTTTTTTTTTAGTCGGTTGGGAAAGTTTTAGTAAAATAAAAAAAATATTTTGCATTTAAATTCAAAAAATTTAATGTTCATTATTTTTCTTTTTTCGGGCAAGCAAAATAGTTATGCTTAATTTGGGTTCTTTGACGTTTGTACAATTAATTTTGAAATTATTAATTGTCAAAATATCTTTCCGTTTTCTAGAGATTCTTACCAAATAATTGTTCTTTTGAAATTTGTTGTTAAAATTGAGTAAGCAAATTGAACTATACTAAAACATTTAGATTTTATTTTTTTTAATTTTTTTTAAAATTGAATGGAATTCATTGATTAAATCGATTAAATGAGATTTGTTATCAATTTGATCTAATTTATATTTTAAAATTGATTAATTAACAATTGAGTCAAAATAAGAAAAAAACATCTGAGAAACCTTTTATTACCATTAAAACCAGATTTGTTTGTGTATTATTTTTGTTTTGTAATTCAGAGGAAATTAAATATAATCCAACCAAACCGGTTTAGGCAATAATTATTGCTAATCAAATGTTTCTTTTCGTTATTGTTGGATTGGTTTAAATTATTTCCTTATTGAAATCATAAGTTTAGACTATTTCCACGTTAAAAATTTAATCAGGTTAATCAGTGCTATAATTATGATTGACTTAGATGATTTCCTTATTCAATAATTTCCTGTAAAGATTATCTCCATCTTTTCTCACGTTTGGACTGGTTGAATCTAAACAATGTGGAGGTATTTAGGTTTAATTTCTATTATTTTTCTACATTTATTCAAAACTTAGAATGAGTTGATGAGAAAGACTAATTTCTAGATTAATATGAAATGATTTTGATGTAATATATTTGAAAATATAATTTTCCTCGAAATAATATTTGAAAATATCGTGTATATATACATTTTAATTTATTGAATTGATTGATAAAATTAATTAAACTGATTAAATCAATAAAATTTTTACCACTAAATTGGTTTGATCACTAGTCGGATTTTAAAATATTGCTTTTTATTCAGCTCGGCTGCATTAACTAGTAAAAAGATTTGCTTTTCTCTGTGTTGCAAAATTCAAACTAAAATATTATTTGCACTCTTTGAAACCCGGGCATAAAAAAGATTTGATGTTAAAAAAATGGTAATAGTGGTATTTTGGAATGTTGCAGGTTCACATTGTATCTAGAGAAATATTTTACTTGGGATTGGTTATGTTGAAGTATCATTTTCCATTGACCATGGTGGACTTATTGATGGTGTTGCTTAGCAAGATTGTGTATGGAGATTTGACCAAGTATGGGATGAGTAGGGCAACACAAGGTCCTGTTTTCATGAAACTTGCTTATGGCAAGTATCCTATTTTTGACAATGGCACCTATAATAAGATTAAGTCCGGAGAGATTCAGGTTAGTAAAATAATGAAGAAGTAGTTGGATTTTGCTTATTTTGATGGGATTCTCTCTGTTGGCTTATTGTGTATATTTGAAATGCCTTTAACAATGTTGTTTGTTAGAAGGGTAAGTAAGCCTGTTAGATGTGTTGAGAGTTTTGGACACTGACCTTTTGCAGAAGGAGACAAAAACAATTAAGTATTTCAAGCAGCAATGAAAAGCTTGTTAGAAATTATATTGGACTGTCATTTACTTGGTTAATATTATTTTTTGCTACTAACATAGAAACCTGTTTTTTTTTAAAAAAAAAAAATAAAAATCTCAATCTTAGTTAATTAAGTACAAAAATGAAAAAATAGAGCACTTGATCTCAATCAACTTTAAAGCTTTGATTTGTTTATGTGTACGCAGATATTGCCTGCACTAGAAAGTATAAGAGGCAATGAAGTGCTATTTGAGAGCGGCAAGTCACACTCTTTTGACTCAATTGTTTTCTGCACTGGCTTCAAGAGATCAACAAATAAATGGTTGAAGGTAATTCAAAAGGAAAGGAAATCTTCAAGAATTTATCAAATACTTTGCCGTTTAAATATTGTATTTCTTGAACAGGGAGATGATTACCTTTTAAATGAAAATGGATTTCCAAAGCCAAGTTACCCGAACCATTGGAAGGGAAACAACGGTTTATATTGTATTGGACTCTCAAGAAGAGGATTGTACGGAGCTAGTGCAGATGCGCAGAACACAGCTGATCATATTAAATCACTTGTACGAGGAAGCTAATTACAAGACAAGACTTCCATTGCACGAGGAATTCTGCTTCGTTGCTTGTAGACTGTACTGTGGCACCTACGTTTTCAGTTCATCTCTAAGAAATGTTCTAAAAGTCTAGGCAATAATGCAACCCCAATTAATACGCAAAGACTTCCGAAGCAAGCATCGAAACAGAAACTGCGAGATATAGTTTAATGCTTGTTAATCGTTTGGCCCATTCATGGGGTATCTATTACTATTAATCTTAAATTCTGGCCACCTGATAGTTACGTGAAACTGGATGCCGTTCAATGCTCTTTATTTCGTATTAAATTGAATGAAACTAATTTTACCTATCCATTATTACAATCAAATAATTTCGAGTCTGATTGCAGCTCCTGTACATAACAGTGCTCTACCTAACAGAAGCAACAAAAAAAAAATCGGTTAAAATTTATTTGAGAAACCCCGTCTCCCAAACAATATTAATAATAAAATGCAAAAGAGAAAAACAAATATGAATAACCGATTACGGGCCCTACAATGGGTCCTAAAAAATGAGCCGAATGTCATCCATTCGAGAATTTGCGGGCTGCCGCCATGCTTCTCAACCATGAGTACCGCAGTAAAATTCAAATTCACGTCTCAACTTTGGCAATTACGCCCACAGGAGTCCATCAACGCCAATTTCCAGATTTGAAACTGGGCTGTCACCAAGTGAATCGTGTTCTGTTACTTGGTTATCACACGGTGAATCCACATACAGCTCTAACAAATCAGAAGATCGTTCTGATGGTATCCCATAGTCTCTGAGTATCTCTGATGAAGCAGCAGTGGCTACTTCTCTCTCCAATATGGCAAGATAATTGTCCTCAAACTCAAAAACCAAATCTCTGTCCTTGCATGCTGATCAAGAACATCGAAACTTGAGAATGAAAGTGGAGATAACATCACACATGACGTAGTGTAGAAAATGAGTGGTACACCACTTACAATCAACAAGGTAGGCTAAGTGGTGGATATTTTTTATTTGAGTGCCATTGAACTTCAGAACCTGAAATGTTTTTGTCCTTGAGCAGAAGCATGTAAACTGACAGGCATTGGCAGTTCAAAATTAAATAGATAACTTGCCTGCTGAGTGCTCATATCCTCGTATCCAATGTTGACTTCATTTGCTAAGACCTATTTTTTTTTTAAATAAAATAAAATAAAATAAAATGCAAACAAAGAAAGTGAATTTATACAATAAATCAGCATAACAAATTTAAATTTATTCGAAGAATAGTTAAGTCTATGAAGAGTTAACCAACACAAAAAACCTATGATGCTACATTTAAAGCGGACAAGATGCTAGCACTAATCCATGAGAGAAACTACATGCAGAAGGGATTTCAAGCTATAGCCAGACAAGGAAAACAGAATATAAAGCTTGCCTGTGACAGGATTACAATCTGTTCCCCTTTGAACCTTGCCAAAGAGTAACGTGCTTTTGCTAGTAGTTTCAACTGAGCATGAGATAGCATAGATCAGTTAGAAAACCTTTTCATTATCATTTTTTTTCTCAAAATGCATTTCCAAAACAACAGTTACAAAGTGTATTCTGCTAAGATATTTTCTCTAATTTTTGCTACTTACCCCTATAGTATCTTCACACTCCTCACTGTCATGGGGAAGAGAAAGAAAATAAAAATAAATTAGCATTAGCATATTACTTGGTGTCAATATGTTTATCATAAAAAGTTTCATGCGCATTGCCAAAACACCATGAAAAATTACTTACTCTATAAGTGGTTCTGAGAGGGGAGTAAACACCAAACCAGCAATTATTAAATAAGAAGGTTGACTTCCAGCAACATGATAGGGAACCTAGAAGCAAGGACATTAGAATTGAATTGAGTAACCATCTAAACACACAATTGGAGTAACAAAAAGAATAAACTCAAATAGTGTAAAAAGCCAACTTTCTAGTGGCATTACCAAATGCACTCTTGGATTCAAAACAACTTTAACCTTCATGAATGAGCCTGCTCTGATGATACCAAGCTCTGCCACATCACCAGCAAATCTAAGTAAAAGCAACCTTACATATGTGAGGAACAGTATTAAGTCTAAATATCATAGTTAGCACAATATGAATTGCATAAGCAAATGCCAGCAGAAAGATTCACAAATATTCATGGGGTATAAAATATTGGGGAAGGAAACGGTAAGAATTTTCATCTCAATATTGCAGTTTAAATGAAAACTCACAAGCCTAAGAGAAGAGGCACCAACAAATTAATGATAGAAGTATAGCCAATCTTATCAAGGCATTCTATGATTAGAAAATATAACTGCACACGAATCTAAAGTATTTTCTGCGTTAGCACTAAAATAGTTTGATCTGATTACAATCAAACTCTGTTCAACTCAACTAAATCTAAGAGCATGTTTGTCATTGCTATTGTAAATATCTAATTTTGTTTGTTAAACTACAGTATTTTTAGATTTTAAAAATATTTTATCTGCTCTTGATAGTAATTTAGTTACATAGCCAACCTAATTCAATAGCTTTAGATAAAATCTTCAAATATAATATATTCTTTCAAAATTAATTTTTTACTAACAAAACTCCTATTAAAATCTATATGCAATTAGAAAAGAAAATCTCTTCTAATTTTCATCCAAAATAAGATATTGGCAATAATAATGCCAAATTTATCCTTAGTCCCAAACTAATGGGGTCGGCTATATGGATCCATTTTCTCTATTGCATAAGATTTTGAGCAAATACAGCTCCAATTCAACCAGTATCAAAATCTTCAGCATCACACAACACATTCTAACTGAAGATGCCCCTCAAAACGAGGCTAAGAATATCCCACATGATGTTGTAGTCAAGTTAAGCAGAGACATACCAAAAGTTGAGGATATAAAGACAAGATTGACCAAAATGTTATGACTTTTATAGACAATAAAATGAGCACCGAAGTAAATAAGAAAGAAAAGGCAGCATTTTGGTTTTGTATCACATAATGAGGTCCTTTACTTTTGACTTATAAGGTAACGGAATGCAATGCGCTCATTTGATCGGAATGGCACTGTTCCTTCACACCCTACTTGCACATCATCGAAGCTCACAATCACATCCCCCTGAAAATAATATCAGCATCAAAGTTCTGACTAAAAGGAAAAGGGGAAAAGAAAATGAGTACTATAGTTCAAGAGAGGGAAAAAATCCATTTGCCTAAGAAGGAGACTGTAGTGCCAAGATGTTACTCTTATAGGTGGGTTTTTAATTAATTTCATAATCATATTATACAATGATATTTTAGGAGATATTCCAACAGCCAATATGAAAAATGTGAGTAGCATTTACGCCCAAAATGGACCAGGCCTCTCCCAAAATTGAATTCCCCTGTTCAGAATTAGTTTGCATCTGTGCTCAGCTTGATGCAGAGGCTTCTACATGTGTATGTAACAAATCATATTGACATTGATTTTTCTTTTCACTATGGCTTTCCTTCTTAGTGCTCTTCCCTTTTCCCAGAAATAAGGATCTGTATCAGAAGCCACTTTACTTTGATAATATCAAGAAACACTACCACAATAATTTATGTTTCTCTTCTCAGTGACTTCAAGAAGAGAAGCATATGTAGAACTCTAATAAAGCAAAATTTTATAAACCTATATAGCAAACTTACCTCCTTTAAGACATTATTTGCATCAGAGGTTGGTTCAACTTGCCGTACCAGCACACCCTGCACAAGCCAGATCCTATGAGGAAACTGCTCAGCAAAATCATGCTATCAAGTTGCAATGAAGTAATAATTCAGCAAACTTGTGCAAGAAAATACTTAACAAGAGAACATAAAGAAAATTCGGAATAGGCTACTTATGGATCAATTTCTTCATTTCGTGTTCACATAAGCCCTGAACTTTCCATTCACTACACCTTGAAATGTGCAAGTTTCAGAAAAATACATCCACCAAGAAAGTCCTGCACTTGTAAGTTATATAACACATGATTTTTCCATTT
>CATIWR010628126.1:0-40191 GCA_949677035.1 Omphalea diandra | reverse complement strand
TATATATATATATATATATATATATAACTGCTTTTTTCAATATTATTTTCTATTTCTATACCTACACAACTGCATTAAAAAAATGACAATTTTTGGTGGAAGAGCATCTAACCAATATTTTGAAAATATAATGGATAATCTACAAGATGATTATCCAACTCAAGAAAGTAAAGGAAGATTTGAAAGATTAATTGATCAAGAAGCTCCAATTAATTTGGAGTAAGAGGAAGAGGAAGAGGAAATTACAATAGAATGAGGAAGAAAAAGTAAAAATTAGATTTATTTGAACTGCATTTTAAAAAAATTCAAAAATTGGATGGTTTGTGGGAGGCAATTAGTAATTATTGTGGTCAAAAATACAAATTTAAAGTTGAAGCTGAATATAACACATTTAGAAGACATTTGGATAATAACCATCCTACCCAAGTGGTGATTAAGAAGACACAAACACAATTGTCAGGTAAGGAAATTCTTCTTCTTCTCAATTATTTAAATATTATGATGAAAAAATAAAAAAAGAATTAGCAAAAGTGATTAGCATGGAACATTTATCTTCTAGTTTTGATGAAAAAGTTGGTTTTGTTAATTATTGTCAAGATGCTTTAAATTCTAGTGCAAAATGTGTGTCTAGAAATACTTTGAAATGCATTCTTATTAATATGTATAAACAAAAAAAAAAAAAGAATTGCATAAAATGTTTTTAAATTTAAATATACATATTTCTATTTATTAGTGATATTTGAAGTGATCATTGGCAAAGACATTCATATATGGGCATCATATGTCATTGGATTGATAATGAATGGATATTGCCAAAAAAAAAAAACTATTACATATAGAGTTTTTGATGAACATCGTACCGCTAATAACATTTTTAGAATAATTAAAAATATTTTGGAAGAATATAATTTAGTTAGAAATTTTTTTTTTATATTTCTTGTGATAATGCGACTACAAATACTACTTCAATTAATGAATTGCAAAAGATTTACCAACCTAATATTAGCAATAGATTTTTACATGTTATATGTGCATGTCATGTTTTAAATTCATGTGTAAAAGATGGTATTAGATCTTTGAAAGTTGTAATTTCTCCAATTAAAAAAACACTTTCTTATTTATGGACACATCCCCATTAGTGAAATCATGGGGTAGATTTTATAAAGAAGATGGTAAAAGACTAAAAAGATATCCAAGAGATGTTCCAACTCATTGGAATTCAACTTATGAATGACTCAAAGAGTCTTATGGATATAAACAATTATTGTGGACATTCATTTCACGTAATGTGACACAAATTAATTTATATCCACAAAATTGTGATGCTTGCACAAAACTTTTAGATATTTTAAAAGTTTTTAATGATGCAACATATGTTTTAAGTGGTGTTTATTATCCAACATCTCATTTGTTATTAATTGAATGTATTAATGTTGTTGGTGCATTACAAGAGTATGAAAATGATGATATTTTAAAAGAATAAATTTTATTAATGAAAATGAAATGGTTAAACTATTTTAAAGAAATTTCATTAATTAATCTTGTTGCACATGTTTTTTTATCCTAGAACTAAAAATAGATGGTTTATATGATTATTTATCTTTTTATTTTTCTTATTTAGGTTTTGATAATGCTTCTGAAAATATTAATGATATAGTTGATGATAGAATAATTAGTGATGTAAGAAAAGTAGTTGTTGATTTATTTATGAAACATAGTATGATTTATGGATCAACTTCTACCGAATCTTCCATCTTTTACTACTAGTCAAGTTCAAGATGTACTAAGCAAAATTAGTGTGGGTGATCGATTAATGTTGCAAAGGCATAAAAAGACCGAGCGGATCATCCGATTCATCTCCTGAACTTGACTTTCTCTAACCACTACATTTGAGTTTGGTGATAGTGAAACAAGTAAAGATTTTCAGTCCTTGAATGGTGGAGTCGACAAAATACTTTTCCTATCCTATCACAAATTGCAAAAATATATTTTGGCAAGTCCAGCCTCAACAATTGTTGTGGAACATTCTTTTAGTATGGGAGGAAATGTATTAGATGATACACAATCTTTCTTAGCCCTGAATCATTAGAAGCTCAAACATGTATTAATGATTGGACTAAAGCGACATTAAGAACACACAAATTTGTGAAGGAAGGAGATGATGATTTATTCGACCTCCCAACCGAAGGAACTTCAGCTTCATGCATAAAAAGTGATTAAATTATAATGATAAGGGGGTAAACAAATTTTTTAAAAAATAGGTAAAAGAACAATGTAGGCTTTGATTCCTTTAAACCCAAAAAGATATGTAGGCAGCTTAATTTTTGTAAGAAAATTAAGTTCAAGCTTTTTTTTTTAAAATACTCTTTGAACCGGCCGAAATCAGAATCGTGAACTGGAACCGATTGATTCTAGTTTTTATGGAATCATAAACCATCGATTCCTGAACCGGAACTGGTGGTCCTTGAACCATGGCCAAGGCTAGATAAAATTTCTTTCATTATAATATCGTTTGACTCTTTAGAGATAGAATGACTTTAGATGATTTAAAAAAAACAAAAACAACACATTATTGAAACCATTATTTTTTTAAAATAAAAAACCAAAAATGAAAGATAGTTTCTTTGTTTTGGTTAAAAAAAAAAAAAAAAAACTCCAATGATATTATATATGCCTTCAATCTTTATTTTCCTCATAATGTATTTTTGTATGAATAAGAAGAGAGTTTATATATATATATATATATATATATATATATATATATATATATATATATATATATATATATATGATGTTTCAATAGTTACTGCAATTTTTATCCATCCATGGATACTGCACTTTTAACCTTTAGATTAAAAATTTAACGGTTTTAATTATTTTGACTTGCAATTAATGTTTACACTAAAAACTAAATGTATTTATTATTTATTTATAAAAATAGTAACAATTCATGGAGATACAACCATTGAAAACTCTTATATATATATAATTTTTTATAAAAAGTTGGTTAATTAATGATTTTAGTAATAGATATTTAACTCTCAAATTTCTCTTTGTTAAAATAATTGGATTACACTTTTAATACAAACTCTGCTTTCCTTTTTGTTACCTCATTACTTCAATATAAGCACAAATTTTCTTAATTGGAGGCATATCATTCCTTCGAAATCTGAATGAAAGAATATAAATAAATAAATATTTTATTTTTTTTATTGAATGTACAATTTCATTTTCTCAGGTTCTAGTAAAATTATCTTTTTTACATTTTCTTTTAATAGAAAAAATAAAAAAATACTTTTATTATAATATCTTTTATATATTTAGAATATGTTTGACATTGCTACTGAAAAATATGATTTTAAGATTAAAAAAATAGATACTAAGTGATTATAGACTTTTTAGTGTGAATTTTGAAGAAAAAATTGACTTTGAAAGAAATTAATATTTGAAGATTTTGCTAATAGTAATTTTTTGGCTACAAAATTTATATTGAATAAATCTATAACCACTTATAAGAGATATTATTCTAATTTTTACTTTGAATTTTATATTTTTGAATGATAAGATCAAACTCACCATTATTCTTTCATCAAATAATATAAAGGAAGTGGTCCTTTTACAAATTAATTTTCTTTCAATACTCTTCATGATGAAGGAGATAGCCATTAGGAATGCAAACTGAGTTAGTTTGTAAACTATTTAAGATTGACTTAAAAAAATATTTGAAATTGACTCAATTTAAATAGTTTATTGAGTCGAGTTAAAATAACAAAATACTTGACTTGACATACTCAAATGATTAATTGAGATTTAATATTGTTATCCATTTATCTTATATATAAATAAAAGTTGAGCCAATTCAAATTTAATAAAAAATATTTGGGTTTGAATTTGATATTTTCAAAAAAAAAAAATTTAATAACTAGTGAAGCTAAAATGAGTTAAACTTAAATATTTTATTGAGTCAAGCTTGAGTTTGAAAAATAAAATCTGGTTAAACTCATAATTTTAAATTTTATAATCGAGCTTAAGTTGGAACTTAGTAGAATTTGACTTGACTCAATTACATCTATAATAACCATTAATAGAATTAATAAGAGTGATTCAATTGCAACACAAGCTATAACTAAATGTACTCACTCTGTCTAATTTTGATAGACTATTTTTTTTGGTCCATCAAAAAATATAGATTGCTGTCATTTTTTACTTGTTAATTTAATGGGTAAATATCTAAAATACCATTCATTAGTTAATATACATATCATTATTTATTATTAATTTTCACTCTCTTAACTTTGAAATTGTAGATTACTATATAAATTTTTGTTTGAATTTCAATGTAAAATACTTTTTTTTTAAATCTCAAAAATTATTTTATCTTCATCATTGCTCTTCAAAAATGAGTTGACAAACATTATTGTGTCATGCATTAAAAAGACTGCTAAAGGTATTTTAGTAAGAATTAATTGCAAAAAACTAAATTTATTAATCTTTGTGCAAATTGAAAGTGACCTATCAAAGTTGAATGAGAGAGTATTTAATTGTAATTATATTCTTTTGTTTTTCAACATTTCTTTGACATAAATTTATATTCACTCTATATTAATTAATGAATTTATTAAAAAGGAGGCTTAAATAAAATTCAAAAAATTAGGGGCAAAAGAAAAAACATTGAATTGCATATTTGACAAAACCATACTATAAGGTTCTAAACGACCCCGTTTGGTACAAACAGAGGTCTTAGTCGGTTTTCCCCATGTGTAAATAAATAGATAAACTTAAGAAACAGGGTGAAGACACCCTTAAGATTAAATCACAAAACCCTAAAAACTAGCGACGATCCGATTCTGAGTCCTTAACCCAACCAACCCCAATTTGCTTCATCAGAGCTCACAAATCTGTTGAACTGATAAAGATAATGGATGGAACCCAAACGGGGCCGTCACTGATAAAGCAGCTAGCTTCGAGCGATAATAAAACCCGCAATAGATCCCTTGGCGTTATATTGAAGAGCTGGCTTCCGTCTCAATCCCAAATCTCCACCGATGACATGAAGAAGTTATGGAAAGGCCTTTTTTACTGCGTGTGGCATGCTGACAAGGTGCCCTATCAGACCCATCTCATCTCTCGCCTATCTTCTCTACTTCCTCAGCTTGATATTCCCATTTCGATTGAATACTTTTCTGTTTTTCTGCTCACTATGCGTCGCGAGTGGACTGGCATTGATGGGCTTAGGTTAGATAAGTTTTATCTTTTGATTCGTAAGTTTCTGCACTTCTTTTTTGTTTTCTTGAAGAAAAATTTGTGGGAGTTGGAGCTTTCGACTCGTTTGATGGGTGTGTTGGTGGATACCACTTTTTTGGCCGATGATAATTTGCTGGGAAATGGTGTTAATTATCACATTGCTTCTGTTTTTGTTGAGGAACTTAAACCTTTTCTTCCATTGACTAAGCCAGTAGTTGATGTGCTTTTGGGGCCTTTTGCTTCGGTTATGGGGAAGGTGACTGATAAGATATTGGTAGGTAAGATTAAAACTAGTGTGTTTGATTTGTTGTTGAAAATGGGGGATAAGCTGTTTGAGGTGAAGAAATCAAAGGTTGAAGTTGATTCTGGGGATGATGCGGTAGTGTTAGGTTCAATAGCGTTGGCTTTGGGATTTTCAACTAAATTTTATGAATTGGGTTCTGCAGTTGAGTGTCCTCAGGGGAATAGGAAAGTATTATTTGGTTTGCATGAGCAGTTTTTGAAGTTGGAGAAGGATTTTACGTCTTCTGGGATTGATGATATTTCTTTGCCTGAGATTATTCACGATACTGATGAAGATGAGATGCCGACCTTGGTTCCTGTTTCTGCTGAAATGGAAGTGGATGGTTTAAAGAATGTCGATGAAAGATTGTCTGGTAGCAAGCCTCTGAAAAGGTGCAAAAAGGCTAAGAAGGCATCTGGAGGCAGTGGAAAAAAGTCTAAGAGACAGAATAATGGCAATTCTGGCGGTAACACTCAAGAGGATGATGATGTGGCTATACCAAATGGTGGAAATTTGGAAGAGGAAAGCAACAATGATACTGTGATATCATTCAATGAAACTGTGATATCAAACCTCCAGATGCAGTTTGAGAAAGTTGCTGCAGAGGTGGGCTTGGAGAAGAATGTTGAAAGTGCATGTGATTTTTCTGAAGTCAGAGGAAATAATGTTGCATCCAAGAAGAAAAGGAACAGAGCAAAAAGCATGGAGATCGGTGAAGAAAATGTTGATGGTAATCCAGAATTGAATGATGGAGTAATTGCTGATGGTGGTGCAACTGCAAAGAGTAGTGAGAAGAGTGCAAAGAAAGTAAGGTTTTCCATGAAAAACAATTTGGTATGGAAGCCTCACAGCCCTTTACCTCCACAGAGCTTGAGAATACCACCATCTGTGACCCCTCGAGGAAGTGCACTAAAGAAAGGGATACCTCCAGGTCCCATTAGGGAGATGCCTGCTGCAAATAAAAAGGCAAAACAGAAAGTCAAATCTATAAAGAAGGGTCGGAAGGTAATAATTGGCATTGCCCCTACCATTAAACGCCTGAAGAAGCTAAAGACTCTTTCCACCTAGATTATTCCTGATCTTCAAAACATTGCATTTATTCATCTCATGCTCTCCTCTGTTTGTAACCTATCTCAAATTCAAAAACTGAATTTGATGTTTGTTTTCTTTTCTTGAGTTGGAGACAGATGATGCAAATGATTATTTGGTTTTCTCCCAACTGTTTGATCCATTTTCTGCAATTTAGTAATGTTGGGATTTTTTTTTTAATTATTCCTTGAAGTATCTAATCCATCAGAGCCCCTAATCTCTGCTTTTTTATTTTTTATTTTTTTCCCCTTCCCTTTTGTGTACTTGTATATAATATCATTAGATATGGAAACTGCTTCCTCTATAGGATCAATCTTCTGTTTGAGTTTACCTGGGCGTCTTCAGGTGAATAGTATGCACGAGTGGTGGCCGAAGGCTTCTTCTACTCATGGATACTCCTAGTGTTATCTCATAAACATCCAAAACCTCTACTTCTCAAACCACACTTTCTATTCCTTTAATAGTTATTGTTCCTTCGCCACCTATCTTTAGAAGATCTAACTCATCCAAGATAGATTACCTCTATGAACTCAATTATATCCCTGACAACCAAAAAAATATAAGATACTAACATACCTTTCCTAAACCCTTATGATGCTTTTCAAAAGAACAAAAACTCTTTGACCCGATCCATAATAACTCTGATCAGACAATCTCCAAAGTTTGTAAAAGAGTATGTTCAGTCCTTTAGCTTTGACCAGTGTCCCATTCAAGCTACCGGACAAGAGCAATTCATTACCCTAAAAATCCCTCTAGGGTTCATCCAACAATGGATAAACTAGAGATACTCTTACCTTCACTTTAGAGCCATAAGAATTGCAGTAAGCTACCATGGCAAAAAGGGTCTTCTGGTCTTTGCCAGGATAGCCTTACTGGATAACAGATATGTCCAGTATCAACATGCGGTAATTGGAACAGTAGAAACATCACTAATCGCGGGATCAGTCATGTTCACTTTCTATCTAAACTTCAACCTATCCCTTCGTGATCCACATGTTCTAAATGTCATCAAAGTTCAAATACAGATAGTGGGAACCCCTCAAGTGGCAACTGCCACAACTGCAACGCTTCACTATCAAATGATCTATTGCATCCAGAATCACGCTATAGATCTATCCTTACTTTACGAGAATGAAGCTCTGCTAATCATGACAGACACATAGAACTCTTCGACCTGCATTCATGTTCCAAGACAGATCTATAGGGAAGAACTTATCAAGCTGTTACCAGAAAAGTGGGTAACGAGCTATGAGAAAATGCATGAAAGTTCCTAGCCAGTTCAGTCGTTTGAACTAGTATATTATAGGCGAGCAGACGGGACAGTAGAGATAAGATTCGAAAGGTCCCTACCACTAGGAGATGGCGCAGTGTTTATTATCCAATTCATGATGTCGCCTTATCAGTCGGAATAAGACATGCTCGTTGTTTACTTCAACAGTGACGGAAGACCAGTCTACCCTTTCAAAAGAGACTGTCACTATTTTTTTGACGAATGTGACTATAATGATTGTATATATGATTGGAAAGATGAAGAAGAACAAGGACAAAAGAAGAAGATGAAGGGTAGGTGTTCTGAGCAGGAGCTCAGAAGAAGGTATGAAGACGAAGATCCATTCGTAGGATTGTTTGGTGAGTTATCAGGCAAATACGATTACATCGTAAAATATGGTCTTGATCCTATACAACAAAAACCTCAGCCTACAAATCAACTGCCACTTAAATTACCACCACCAAAAAGATTGCTTCACAAACTTTACCCCTTCCTTCTTACACACAGTCCTTGCGACAACTTCATAATGAAATACCTTCCAATCCACCATTACAAAACCCTTCCACAAATTTGTATGTATCAGCCACCTTTCTCAGAAGAAGATTTTTCTCCTCTAAATGACCGAACAAACCTAAACACCCAAGTAAGGACCATGCCTCATAAAAAAACCTACGGGAGTAGATTCAAAAGGACAACCTATGGGGATATCTCCAGCAGAAGCAATGTTAAACCGGCAGTCCAACAATGCTCAAGTCCAAAACAAGATTCTCCGAAACATCGATTCAAAGGTTGAAAAGGTGTCCATACAGGTGCAAAAGGTAGATGATAGACTCACAGAACATCAAAAAGATGTCTGAGTTTTTAATTCGTCTACGAGCCCAGGTAGAAGTAAAACATAAGGAAGTGATGCTTTTGGTTGATCAAAGAGCACAAGGAGATGAAATCAGAAGAAAAGCAGCTGAGATTCAAAGGTTGAAAGATCATATCAGTAGACTTGAGAGAGACTTCCAAGCCTCACAATCTTCAACACAATTTCACATCCCTAATCCTTTTGAAATTCCTCTTCCATGAGCCTATCCTACTCAATCTCCAGTACTTAAAATCCCTATCATTTCTAAACAAGAGCTTTTAGGTCTGTCAGCATACCTGTTTCATAAGAAAATGAGATCAGAAAAGTTTCCCACTCAACCAACCACTTCCATGAAAACAATCACTTCTACAGAATCAGTAAAATAACTTGATGCCAAACCTAATCCTAAACCACCTGAAACACATATGATGAATCCCATCATGACCTACCTAGACAAAGCTACGGCTTTCATTCCTTCCTTTTCCATGGTTAACTCACAATCTAATCCCTTTCTTTCTCAGTGTCAGTCTGATACTAAATTTGAAACACAAGAAGACTTCTCTAAAGAAAAAGAAGAAAGTTAAGAATAAGAACCAGAGCAGGGACAGTTTATGGGTAGATCGCATACTCAACAGTCTATTACTAATCCATCCTACACTGTAGATCCTCATGATGAGATGGATACTTAAACACTTTGTCATGAAAGAGCAACCACTTATCAGAATGGAGGACCAAGGTTCACTTTTGACAACATTAGTTCGGACTCTTGCAGAGACAGATTCCAAGAATTTTTAGCTTGGATAAACACATAAATGAAGAAATCGGGTGCTGAAATTCGCCAAGTCCTAGAAAAGTTCATAACAAGGATAACTGGGCGGAAACAGGATTGGTACGTTGCCCTAGATGAATACTCAAAATTGAGGTTAGTCCAATGTCTAGGAGCTGTTGAATTCCTAAGAATGCTTTATGCAGAATTCATAGGAAAACCTTAGGAGGCAACAAATATCATTAGAAGAGTTCTTCAACATGCGATGATGTTCCTTGATAAAAAGAGATCTTGACTTGCATTATCAAAGAATGTTGAAACGATATTACCAGCTTGGTGGCTGGGCAAGTCCAGACCTAAAGGAAGCATTCATCACATCTCTCCCAGACCTTCTCTCTATGATCATGCACCAAATTATTAGACAGAAGGAGAAATATGTCGATGATCTCACTTTCGAAGAAATGTATCAGTTCATGATTCGAGGCCTAGAGAAACTGTGCAGTGAATGTAAGATGATCAAACAAATGATGGACAGACAAAAGAATCCTTCATTAAAGCAATCTTGCAGACGAGCTGATCTCCTAATCAAATGCAAAGGAGAAGATAAGGGAGATTGTTGTTGTCCATCCAAAAAGAAGAAACACTTCTTCAAGGTACGACGTTCCAAAAAAAGTCCTAAGAAGAGATGGAAGTTCTTTCAAAGAAAGAGGTACCGAGGTCACAGGAAATCCATTAGATGTTATCTATGTAGAAAGAAAGGGCATTTCTAAAATAATTGTCCAAATAGGACAAAGCAAGCAGCAAGGATGATCCAATAAATCCAAATCTCTACTGAACTTGATCTATACGATGCAGATGTTGAATCCTCGTTCTCAGTAAAAGATGAAGCTTCTACACACACAGTGTTTGCCATACAAGAATAATCCTCTTCTGAGAAAAAAGGTAACGGTTGCAGGCTTTTTAGTCATCATGCTATGATTCCTGTAGCTAGAGCCCAAAAAGAACTCAACCTAAAAACCCATCCAGTTCCTTTGGCATTCGTCCATATTCTACCAGACAAGTATGAAAAGCCCATTAAGGTGGTGGCCTTTATTGATACTAGAGCACACTTGTCCATGATGAACCCAAAAGTTCTCCCAGCTTGGTACTGGAAGCCTCACAAGAAGTACTTTATGGCAGCCAATAGAGAGGTGTTTCACACAGGCCTCATAACCACAAAGCCTATCACGGTTCAGTTCTTTCTCGGATATAAGATTCAGTCCAAATTCTTGGGCTCGTCCTTACCTAATAAGGACCTTGTGGTTGGCTTTGACTTATACTGGAAATTAGCTAAGTTAAAGGTCTTGCCAATGGGCCTAAAATACAAAGGCTACTTTTAGCCTTTCACCACAGTTTCCTCTCTGTTCACGATATCAAACTTATCAGTCCAAACACATACAACCATCACAAACATAACCCATGATCTGCAAGCCCACTGCTATGCAGATAACCATAGAGCTTTCCTAACTAAAATCTAAAACCATTGTGGCAAAATCCTGACTTCTTCATAAGCCTTCCGTTCAAACTTAATGAAGACATTAATCCTACTAAAGCCACACACCCTGGTATGACTCCAGATGCTCTAGCTATGGCCTATAAGGAGTGCTCTGATCTCTTAGCCTAAGGGCTTATTAAGCTCACTAATTTAGATTGGGCTTGCCAGGCCTTCTATGTCCATAAAAGATTTGAACAGACACATGGCAAAAAGTGGTTGGTTATTGATTATCAACCATTAAACCACTTCTTGAAAGACGACAAGTTCCAGCTTCCAAAAATATATTCACTGTTTGTTCATTTATCGTAGGGACTGGTCTTTTCCAAGTTTGATCTTAAAGCAGACTTTTGGCAATTGGGAATCCAGCAGGCGGATAGACCTAAAACAACTTTTTGTATTCTCAATAGGCACTACCAGTGGACCGTATTGCCATTCGATCTCAAAGTGGCTCCATCGCTTTTTTAAAGGTAATGATTCAGATTTATGAACCTTTATTGCATAATGCTCTAATCTATATTGATGATATTCTTTTCTTTTCTCCAGACATAAAATCTCATCAAAAGATCTTAAAGTAGTTTACAGATCTGACAAAACAATACGGGATCATGCTCTCACCATCCAAGATGACTACTGCCAAAACCAAGGTAGAATTTCTTAGAGTGGGGTTTGCAAATGGACAATTCAAACTAGGGCCACATATTGCTGCAGAACTATTAAAGTTTCCAGACAAAGACCTTTCAAAAAAGCAAGTACAATAGTTCTTGGGGATAACAAATTATTTGCAGGACTTTGTCCCTCACTTTACACACCATGCACGCCCTTTACAATAATTATTAAAAAAAGATCCACCATCGTGGAGTCTATGTCATACACGGGCAGTACAGATAATAAAAGACAAGTTACAGAACCTGCCACCTCTCACTATTCTTTCTACAGGAAAAAGAATCCTCCAGACTGATGCCAGTGATCACTACTGGGGGGCCATTCTCCTAAAAAAAAAAAAGAACGGGAAAAGACAAATATGTGCACATGCTAGTGGAGCATTCTTTAAGTCAGAAAAACACTACCATTCCACTTCAAGGAGATATTGGCGGCAAAAAATGGGATAAGAAAATTTGAATTCACCTCATAGGACATCACTTTACGGTCCTCATGAACTGTTCGTCTTTTCCGAAGATGCTTGAATTCAAAGGAAAAACAGTCCCTCATCCACAATTGTTGAGGTGGAAGGATTGGTTCTTCAAATATAGCTTCGAGGTCTAGCATATAAAAGGGGATGCAAATCTCATCCTTGATCTCCTATCCAGACCTCAATCCATATCTTTAATCACTACCAGTCATACTATCCCACTCTTGCTCGTCGCTACTTCGCCTTCTTCATCTAGTACAGAGCAATCATCAACAGCAGGTCCTTTCCGTGAAGGATACTTGAAGATAGGCATTCTTGAAGAAGTCTAACTTCCTACCAGTCATACCAGGATTTCCCAGGTTGCCCTAGAGCAACTGTTTGTTTATCAAGCAGCTCTCCTAAGAGCATGCGGTCCCATCTTCTTGAAAATCTTAGGATTCCATCCTATATACCCTTTCCTTAAAGTTTATACATTCCTAGATTTCACAACAACCAAAAATGAAATATGGACGTGGTCTAATTAGTTAATAATGTTCTTATGGTATTTCTGCCACTTGTATACCATTGCTGTGAAAATTAGGCCTTATCACTTGTGGTCTTACCTGGTTGAACTAAACCAGGGGAAAAGATATAATTCTCACCTTATTACCTTTTTTGAATGGTTCCAACCTTTATCAAGATGGATCACATCTCTTAAGGGTCGGTTCCAATAGTCTGAACCTCAAACAACCCTTAATAAGAGGATTATATATATCCAACACGGACCATCCTTTGTAAACTCGTCAGGCAATAATCCCAGAGCATTGACAAGCTGTTACACCTACAAAGAACTACATTTCTCTTTATGGACCGACGCTCTTAATCATCGCGAAGAATTTCGTGAATTCCATTGGTTCATATGTGGCCGTAACAGGGTCGTCCTTAAAGAAATATGGCTAAGTCTAGCAGAAGATGCACCTTGGGATGTATTTCCAACAGGATACCAAAAGGGACTTAAGGCACATAGTGAGCAATGGGAAGACTTCCCAATCATTCCTACCTCAGAAATGATCTCACTAGAGAGAAATACACTCTAGAAGAATACTCGCAGGATCCTTACGAGCTCACTTATGACACTTACATGAAGTATCACCATGATGATGATGATGAGGTCCAACGCATTGAAACCTAATGAGAAGCTGATGACTATGAGAACATGAACCTCTCACAATCTCATGAGCCAATTCGAAAATAATGGTGTCCCATCACAAGACTTTTAGTGTACTAGCTTTATTTACTGTACTAAGCTTTGTGTGCTCTCACTTTACTTTTCCTGTACTAAAATAATTTGTTTGTACCCTAAAGTAAAGGTGTCTGCCACCTTACTTTAGCCATGTGATCTTTTAATAATTTGGTTTGCTTTCCAGATCATATAAGATTCGTTCTTATCTTACTTTTCTCCTCCTATATAAGGGGAGGCTTCTCATTGTAAAATCCAGAATGAGTTTGAGAATAAAAATCCTTTATTCTATATCCATTATGAGTTTTTAAGTTCCTTTAGACTAAGGCCAACATGAGTGCTACTTTCATTCTCCCTATCTCTTGTGTTCAAATGTTCTGAGTCATATACTTCATGAAAGATATACTAACAAGACTGTGAAGCTAGTACTAACAGTGCGAAGGCAAAAAAGGCAGTGGCTTGTTGGCCTAAGTGGCCGTTAAATGTTTGATAAATCGTATAAAACAACAGTGACAATTTATATCGACTCTTATTTGGAACTTTTCTTGAACCTTTGTTGTTTTAAGAAAAAAAAGTCAAAATTATCTTTATTATAGTATTATTCTTAAAGTTTTATTATTCAACTAACAAATATGAATTATAATATTATAATTCAACTAACAACAATGAATTACAATATTCTAATTATTTATATACAAATAAATTATTTTAAATTAATCTATGCTATTTTAACAAAAACAAAAAGTCCAAATTATCTTTACTATATTATTATTCTTAAAGTTCTATTATTCAACTAACAAATATAAATTATAATATTCTAATTCAACTAACAACAATGAATTATAATATTCTAATTATTTATATAAACATAATTTATTTTAAATTATTATATAGAAGTTTTATAAAAAAAATTATATCTAGGATATTCTAATTACTAAAAATATGTTAACATGTATTCATTAACATTAACAAGAAATAATGATTAAGATTTCATAAATATAAATTAATAATTATAATATTCTAAGTTTTGAAATTATATTTTACAAGCATATATGAAAATATATTATTTTATTATATTTTCATTTAATTTATTTAATAAAATATTGACAATATATTCTTGTTAATCATTTTATAAATTAATAGTAATAATTAGATATAATTTACAAAACATTTAATATCAAATCGCTATTAGCTAACAATTATCGGCAACTGCTATCAACCGTATTCATCAGCTATCTCAAACAGACCCTAACAGGGGGTATCATTGTATTTTGTAATTGGATACTGCACAATGGATTAAAATTCTCTTTTGAAAGCTAACCAAGTTAAAAAGGTTGTAGTTGCATTTTATCTAGTAGTGATTGCTTAGGAAACTTGAGACATGATTTTTAGGCTTTTTTAGTTTCATAATTTTCCTTACTTCCCTATGAATGTGAACACTTATTTGTTTAAAACTAGATGTTTACTTATTTATGATTAACCTGAAATTTAATTGTAAGCCCTAATATAATTTGTTCAGGCTTCACAACTAAAATGTTGATAGATCAAATGTTGAGCTATTAAAGATTCCAAGTTGTGTTATGTTCAATTCTAATAAGATAGGCTTAGTTAATACTATTAACCCTCCATCCTATTTATTTTGAAAAAGACTTTTGTACCCACATATTTTTAAAAAGACAATATTATACATCAAAGTTTCCCTTTATATGCTCTTGTTTTTTTTTTTTTTTTTGGCTTTCATTTTTATTCTTCTTCATAAAGTTGCAACCGTGACAGTCAACCCAACCTTCCTCCCTCATTGACTCTTCCCATTGCTGACGTTAATCACAATCTCCAGTCAGCCTGATCCTTCTTCCTTAGTGTCGATCTCCATTAGTCTCATTATCCTCTTCTTAGATCTACTACACCACACCAAGCCCGACCCCCTTCAACCTGAACAACAACTTCCACTGTTGATGTTCATCAAAAGTCAACTAGCCTCTCTCTTCTTTAAACCATACCAGCCAAGCATTAGAATTTGTTTGGACTTTTAGATGTTTTAGATGTTTTGGGTTTTCTTGATTTTACAATTAATGCATTGGAAATTGTTGCTCAAAATATAGAGTTCTAGGAAATTGTTAGTTATCAAAGTTGATTGTAGTTTGGTGAAATGGAAAGATGTTGGATTACTTTTAAGGGGCTTGAGATTGTTTTATAATATCAGAAGATTGAAGGATGAATAACGTTTGTAGGAGATTAGAACGTGGAACAAACAAACTTGAAGTGCTTTATGGTGTTCACGTTTTGCTCAGTAAAACTGGTTACTTATACACGTGTGAGGGAATTTTCATTATTTTGATGGTTTTCTTTGTTATTAGGAGACAAGTGTATGGTTTTTGGATATATTAGGATGTTAGGAGTGAGACAATTATTGACAATTTTTGTTTTGGCTGAGCATGTGTTCAGTGTTGCTCAAATTTTTGCCTTTTATTTTTTTAATTCCTTTTCTTTTTGACTCAAATGTAAATTTATTTATTTTTTGTTGATTATTAGTTTATCTTTTATTGATTATATTTTAGTTAATAATTGTATAAACCCGTGATAAACATATTGTAAACCACATATAAACACTTACGTGCTTTGGACATTTGATAGATTTGTTGTAAACTTATTGTTAACTACTTATAAACAAAACAAATTTTCATGTTTGATAAACTTGAGATAAATCTCTGCCAATAAAATAAATTGTACACTAATTTAATTTTTATTTGATGTCAATATTAATTTAATTTTAGCATATTTGATGTTTGTAAAAAAATCTTCTATTGTTTTATTGATGGTTTTATAAACCAAAAGTAAATACAAAATAAAACTGAAATAAACATTTTTCCACAAATTGTTTTCAAAAATCAAAAGTAGTTGTCTTCAACCTCCAACAATTCGATTTTCTTTCATTTTTATAACTAGTTTGAGCTCAAACATACTATTTTTAATTATTTTTCATCTATAATATATCAAACTCATGAATTTTATTCTAAATAATAAAACAAACATTAAAAATCATATTAAATTTGTTTTTAAAGTGAGAAACATATATAATTAAGAACTTTCCCTTTCTAAATAGATATGTAAATATGCAATTATGTGCGATTTAATCCATGAAGAAGTTTCAATCTATTTTATTGTTTTGATTCATTAAGAATTGTGAATGAACTTGAATATTTTTTTTTTTGCATATTTGGTATGTTTGCAGAGTTATAAAACTTTTTTGTTAATTTGATCCATGAATAAACTTTAATGAATTGAGAAGCAGGTGGAAGAAATTTAAATTTGTTTTGGTAATTTGAGCGATGAAAAAGTGTGAATTAGCTCGACAACAGTTTGGAGCGTAAATTGGGAATATTCATTGTGATTATGTTTTTTTTGGAAAAAAAATTAGTTGAGGTATAATTGTCATTAATTAATCCTAATTAGGTATTCCTGTACAAACCCTTATTAACTAAGCCTACCTTTAGATATGTGAATGCAAGATGGCACTTTATCTCGATCTGGGTTTTGGTTGTGGAATTCTTATTTGCTTGAACATGAAATTCTTTTCGCAAATTTGGTAGTATTATACATAGTTATAATTGTCAATTTAATCTGCATATGATGGATTCAATTCGTAGAAACTACTTGTTGAGAATACACTCGAACAGTAATGGAGAATGTTGGAAGAGTAGATCTATATTTAATTAAATCGAGTTCACACAAAAAAAATATTTATATAAAACTAAATATAATTGCTTTATATTCTTATTCACCCACAGATTAAATATTCAAATAGGTAAAGGAATTGATTTTTTTTAAGCGAAGAAAAAGGAATTCAACTAAAATCCATAATTAGGTTAAATTCGAAAAAGGAAAGCCTTTAGCCTTGTTTCGTATTAGGATTTTTTTTTTTTCCTAATTTTCTTCCACATTTTCTTATTTTTTTAATTGTGGAAATTTTTTTTCCATTTTTAATTTTATTTTACATTTTCTATTTTTCTATTTTCCATTTATGAGTTTTTTTTTTAATATACAGATGCACTTTTAATGAAAATTAGCCACTCAACATCTCCTAATTTCCTTGTTTCCAAACATTAGCCACAACAAGGATGAATACACATTGTAAAACCTAGAGGACGTCTTTCCTTCGTACAATATCAGAACAAACAACTAATGGTAAATGACAGCAGTTAACACTTCAACCTTGGCTCCATTAAAAGTTTACTGCCAATCCTCACTGGCAAAAACCTCTATCCAACTTCCTCCATATTCTCTGTTGTCCAAATTGATTATTAGTTGATATGCAAATACAATCTCTGGATCTAACCTCAGCCAAATTCTCTATTAAACTCAGCTCATCCCAAACATTCTTTTCCTAACAAAACAACCTTAAATCCTTGGATTAACCAAGGTTCAGTAATATCTGAACAAAATTCAATCAAACTTATCAATAAGCCTTCTCTCGACAGCACATTTTCCATCAAATCTGCCCATTCATTAAGCCTAATAATCTAACTCTTAATGTAATTACAAATATTTAATTTCTAACACCAAATTCAGTTAATTTTACTTTAGTCTAAAAAATTACTTTAGTGAATTTCCTTAAACTTTAATATCAATTAATTTCACTCATAAATATTTAATTATCATTGGAGTTGTAATATAATAATAAAATTGTAATTTACACCAATAAATCAAATTGATTTTAATTTAATTTTATAAAATAGCATGTCTGTACCTTTTATAAGAGATTCAGCATTTAGCTTTTTTTTTTTTTTTTAAATTTAAGATTTTGAAGTGATAATTTAATAATCAGAATCTTAAATCTTCACAAATGTTACAAAATCATTACATAGAGCATAATACATTTAAAAAACAATAACAATTTACTATTCACTTTTCTCGGTTAAGATAGTCTCCGTCATGTTGTAAGCAGCATCAGCTGAAGAAGTGTCGATGTCATTCAGTCCCAACTCCTCATTTTGTTCCCAGGACCTCTTATATTCCTCGACTGAAAAGCAGCAAACACAGCAACGTCATTCAGAGGAAAATAGGTTTAACACAAAAATGGCAGATGCATTATTGTCCACAATGAACACCTTTAAAAATTACAAAATGAAACTTGGGTTGGGGATTAAAGAACCTATAATTGTTTTTCTCATATGCTGCCAGAGACAGGAAAAAGAAAAGAACTTACATAGTAACTGCTGGTCATCTTTGATATCATCAGTTGCAGGTGCAATAAAAGAATTTGCTAATCCATCATCAAGAATTAAAGTCCATGGCGCTTCAACAGTCAAAAGCTGAAGAGAGAAACGATTATGCATAAAATTAGTGCTTAGTCGAAGGAAACTGAACCATCAAATAGCCAAATCCATCAAATAACAAAATATTAACCGCAAATTTATTATTGCAGGCGCTGGTAGACCGGGAACTAAATGACCTAAGAAAGCACTCAAGAAACCTACTTCAAAGATAAAAAAAACTTTAGGGCTTGGTAATACATGCAGTTTTTAGTATTTGTTATCCAATTGTAAAAAAAAGAATATTATATTAAACATACTAGTTTTCTCACTAGATGTTTTCAACGAGAAATAGAGGTTGCTAAAAGTGAAAGCAACAGATATTTCAAATTTAGCATTGAACCACCACCAACAAAAAACAAAAACAATTACATGTACAGGAGATTAGGCCATTCTTTATCCTATCATTAGTATAAAAAAAAAAAAAAACTAAAAATAAAGAAGAATTAAGACCATCATCATCATCTTGATACAGAATAAATGAAGAAATGAGGCATAAAACTTCCATTCAGCTTATTTCAGCCTTAATTTGCCACCAGGTAATAAGTTGGTTCAAGAGTGATGAATGATTATACAAATGGACAATACCCAGAAGTATGCCTTCCATGCTGCAGGACACTTGGGAATGAGCTCGGTCCAGTCTGGAATTTTGAAAAATCCAGGAATCGGACCGAATTGCTGGTCCCTCAAAAATGAAAGGACCAGGACCAATTGCTTGAAGAACCGAAACCAGAGTGAACCGAAAATCGGTTCGGTCCGGTTCATCAGTTCAGTTAGATTCTATATAGTTTTTTATTTTCAGTTTGGTTCCGGTTAAGTCCTACATTTAATTTTTTAAAATTTCATAATTATAATTATTTTAATTCATTTTATTCATCTAAACTATCCTTTTAAATATTGTAGAATAGATTATAAAATAAAATTGTTTATTTTGAAAGTATAAAATTAATAAAAATATAATTTTATAATTATAAAAAGAATTATATAAAGTAATATTCAAGTATAATAAATATATAATATATTTACAATATTTAATTCTATATTTATAACACATACATGTATTAAATTAATATATAATGCAAAAAAATTATATATATATATATATATAATTGATTCTTCGGTTTGGTTTAGTTCGGTCCGGTTTCAATCCGATTCTTAAAGAGGACCTGAACCGAACCGATTTTAAATTAATATCAGTTCAGTTCTGATTACATTCCCACTTCTTTTTTCATATTTTCGGTCCAGTACTTATTTCGATCTGATTTTCGGTTTGGTTTGGAAACCCCGAAGACCATTCTCAACCCTACTTTTACCAGCAGACTAAGGAGCTACCCCTAACTTAAATATTCCACTATTGGATACACCAAGCTCTGCCATGTTTTCCCCAGTGACAAAACGCAATTCACCATACAGGGACCCATCCCCCAAAACACAAGTCCATGATCTTGGCATAACTCAAAAATCTCAAAAGGTGGGAGAACCATGGCACGTACATACAAGGAAAAAGATAATCAACTGGCGCTCCATTCATACAATCAAAGATTAGGATTTGCCAACCCTTAACTATTCCTTTGCCATATTGCACACAGTGACAAAATGCAATTCATAGTACAGGGACCCATCCTCCAAAATACTACTCTATGACCCTAGCAAAATTTTACAATCCCACAGGTTGGGAGAAACATGGCATGCAAATATGAGTAAAAAAATGATCACCCATTCGTCCACTTAAAAGTTTGCCAAGTCAGCATGTGTGATAATCCCCTAGGTACAAAATACTGTTAACAGAAACTCCAGCTTCCTGCAATCTGCTAAGGCAAACAGACAATCAACTAGACTAGTAATTGTGTAAGCCATCATAAAGGCCAAAATGTTATCACCTCCAAATGTTTTGTCCCAATATGACTCAGCTTGGCATGTTTTGCACTGAACTTCTAGCGCTGATGCATAAAAAAACAAAAACAAAGGCCTCAATTGATTTCAATGCCTAAGACTAACAAACATGGATTCCAGGGCAAACCGTCCAAATCATAGCAGGTTAGTCTTTCATTTTGATCCCCACTAACATAAATAAGTGTACATGAATCTCTCAATAGTTCCTTCCCAGATCATAAATCTTCCCTAAGCAGCATCTAACTGCAGTCTTCAACCTTGCAGCTTGTTTAGCAAACATTTCCTAGCCATTTCTAAATTCTTTTTCACATCATATCTACTTTAAAATCCACAGTTAACCACATGCTTCCTTATACTTCATTGCCCCTTTATCAAAGAATTTTTGTTCTACCTAAGATTATCTGTTCCTACGCCAACCTCAACCACCCACTTAAAAGGATCTTATGAGTTCCGACACCACTTGGAAGAAATAACACTGCAAAGCTCGATTTACAAACGTTTCCTGGCCATTTTAATTTCCTTGACAACCAGAGTTCACCAAAAGCTTCTTCATACTTCATAGCCAGCCATTCATCAAAGAGTATCTGTTAGACCCAAGAATAACCTTTTCTCAATGAGTTCTGACAGTATCTTTGAGCAAATGAAACTAAACTATGGCTAAAATTGCAGTCACTAGGAAGGTAGGAAATCTGTAAGACACTAACTCTTTTACCAGTTCCTAATCTGTCAGACACCAACTCTTTTACCAGTTCCTAATCTGTCAGACACCAACTCTTTTACCAGTTCCTACCTTGAGGTTCTGTCACAATGTTTTTTTGGTATGAACAACCTGAACCCTAAACGAATTTACGTTTACAAAGCCCCGTAACCAAATCATGTAATTGAAACTAACAAAGCTCATGCACCATTAACAAAAGATTAAATTTCTCAACAGAAATAACCCATAACGTACTGAGCAGATAAGACAGAGACAAAAAGATTTTAGTTCATTAAAGCATTAATCTGTTGACCTTTGTGTTCCCTGCAGTAAAGAGAGCGCCTGGCTACCATATGGGTCCATATTTTTATTGAACTGTCTTTTGGCATGTAATATATAAAACCATTTGTTTAGTGCTTTGAAAAGTTGGCATGTCCAGAAACAATATAGCGTTAAAAAACGATAATTAGAGCTATTGCAAAAGATAAGATGCTCAGAATTGATGTTATCACACCATAATTTCTGTAAATTTTGAGAATGAAAACTGTAAAGAAATGCTCAGATCTTTATGAGTCAAAATTTTCAAGATTTTTGCTTCAAGGATTTCTGAAGAAATAAGTTAGATAATCTTGAACATGAGGTGCGCATTACTTCATCACTTTTTTTTCCCTGCTACTCATTTTTACAAGAGAATGCCCTCTAAACATAATGCGTAACACTTAAATATATTGCCTCTGAAGGCCCTGAAGCAATCTCCAATGCTTTATGGGAAAAGTTTTATACCTACACCTGCCACCACTTACTTTCTCATTTCCTGTAAATTAGAAAAGTCTCTCAAAATTACAGAAGTTTTTAAACCTATACCTGCCTCACATCATTTGTTTAACATGAAAACAATCTATCCTCCATTTGTAATTGTTATTTCTTAGTTAATATAAGTTTTTAAACCTGTCTCTTCTCCATATCATTTGGTTAACAGGAAAACATCTATTCTTCTGATTTGTAATTTTTCTTATTGGTTAACAAAATATACTCAATGTAAAGAAAGTAGTAGTAGTTCTACTTAAGGATGCAAGAACCAAATCGAAAGCTCCTAAGCATTCAAAGCATATGTCAACCATCACCATTGCCAACAACTCAAGAAGTAAAATTTTCCACTCTCCATATATGTTAAAAGAAAAGAAGAAAAAGAAAGGCTGGAGAGAGAGAAATATGTTACCTTGTTTAACCTTGATTTGAAGTCATGCCACTTACTTCTTTTAAATTCATCAAGACTATCCCCGAAGGTAAAACCATGTACTCTTTCAAGGCCTATACACATAAATCAGAGATGGAATGATCTATAACTCAATATATAAGCTATACGAAGAATCTGTAAGGTAAATCGTTAATATACCAAAAAAATGAAAGAGAGAGCATAAAAACGAAGTATAGGAAAGAGAGAGAAAAGCGTGTGTGGGGGTTTGGGCTTTTGGCAGGATCGTGGGGTTGTGGGAAGGAGGAGGAGGGGGCAAAGTTTTAATAACAAAGCAAACCACACTTATCTGATTTGAGAATATTCACATCACTTGTAGAATTCTTAAATAAGAATGGGTATAAACCAAGTCTGAAACAGTATGAAAAAGAATATGCTAAAAGTTCTTCGCCAGTAAAAGCTTTTGTTAGTTCACTTCATGGTATCTAATAGCATTAGCATCAACAATATATTACACATGCATATAAAACAAATCAGTTGATGCATGTCAAGTGCTTTGGTAGTTTTTTGAAGAATCACAAACATTTGTCATAAGGCATTTGGAAGAAGTTTTTCCAATGTTTGATGAACAATGAGTTCACCCATAATCTTAGAGAATTCTTGCTATCTTCTACAGATGTTTCATAAGTATTAAAAGAAAACATTTGTCATAAGGCATTTGGAAGAAGTTTTTTGCAATGTTTGATGAACAATGAGTTCACCCATAATCTTAGAGAATTCTTGCTATCTTCTACAGATGTTTCATAAGTATTAAAAGAAGAAGAAGAAGAGGGAATTGTTTTTGTTTGGAAAAGTGTGATGAGGATGTTTCCAGACTTTTTCTATTTTATCCGCTTTTTATGCCATGTTGTGAAGAGGAGGAATACTTCTCAACTTTAACCAAACTAAGACTCAATCCCAAAATAGTTGGGGTCAACTATATGGATCCTTTTTCTCTATTCTCTCTTTTTAGGGCTACATTTCAGAAAGATTTAGGGTCATTAAATCCTATCTTACTACTTCCTTCCACATCATCTTAGTTCTGTTCTTTCTTTTGTTATCCCCAACAATCATCTGTAAATAGTCTATGGGGCACGTGTTGAAAATATCTTAGTATTTACATTGCGCAGTGGAGACTGAGGAATACGCCAATATACAATTACAAATATTGAGGAAAGAATATAGAAAAAACAAAAAATGTAATGCCCACCAATCAAGTAAAACAACACTACAAAAACACCCCTAGAATTGCTAAGCCTTGTTTGGAACAATTCTTTCACAAGAACTCAATTCAAATGAAACATATAGTAGAATTTCTGTTTGGAATAAAATTCATAGTGAAAATTTCTTAGATTCTATTGTTTGGATAAATGATAAGTAGAATGAATCTTCATTTTCTTATTTTACCCTTATTTATAAAGAGACATTCTTGAATAAATAAAGGTGTTTTTGGTTTTTAATATAGGGATTTAATAAATTAATTCAATTCTTGCATAAAATACCACTTTTGGCCTGATTTCCATTTCCTTATTTTTCATCTCAAAAAAAAAAAAAAAAAACAAAGAATTGTAGCACATATATAGTTTACAATTACAAGAATAGGCCAAATAGACTGAAATCACTTCAGTTTTTGACTGTAGGTTAAATCCTTTCTGAAGTAACTTGAATGTACCATATTTTGAAACAAATAGAGGAAAAAGACAACTCAAGACAAAATAATAATGCATTCAATGACAAACAATGACACTGAGAAATCAGATGAGGGAAGCTACACTCACTTTCACTAATTTTTGTAATCAAACCTTCAACAGTGGTAACAACTCCTCCCAATGTGCCACTAGCCAACTCCAACTCAAGTTCTGGGACTTTCACACTTGCAGTATCTGACTGATAGTAAGTCCACATGATTATCAGTGAATGATTAGAAACCACTTCAAAAATAAAAGTACAGAGCATGTCTAAAAACTGGTAGTATATATATGAAGCATATCTAAAAGAGAGAATAAAGTTTTTAAAAAAAACATAAAGTAACTTTAATGCTTTTAAAGAAAATTAGATTTAGTTTTATTTTGATTTAAATCTTAATATGGAAATTCAGATTTTCATCACAGAAGTTCTCTATTTAAGAATAGTATCTAATCTTCCTTTTAGGATATTCCACTCAGGATTTTTATACCATTTAAGAATGTTAGGATCTCAATGAGACCAATTTAGTGATTACAAGGATTTTCCTCTTCATAAGTGAGAGTCCTGATTGAAGTATTGAACAAGGAAAAGCAGTTCTGTAAGTATCTATGTAACATAGTTATTTGGCTCTAATTAAACTTTTAGGAATGAGTTCCACCCAATTCTATTTAACACCACATAAGTCCTTAAGCATGAAAGCAAAGTGACTTCTGATGAGAATGCTCCTGAAAACCAAAGATCTTTCAACCGAACACCAACAGCTCTTATTCCTATGAAGAAATAGCAAAAGAAAGCACTTAACCAACAGTACTTTCAATAAAAAATATTTGGATTCACTGACAGGCAAGATCCAAAAGGGAACAAAAAAGCACATAAGGGAGTCATTCAAGATGCTGAAGATGTTAGATATTTATTGCCTCCAGCTATCCACAAGGGATAAATTGTGTCATTGCAGCTAAGTTTGAATGGTTTGAATCTTTTTAGTGCTTTCACTGCTATAAACAACCAAAACGTCGATTTGGCTTGTAAACTGTTATTTTAGTGCTAAGGAATTGATTCGAGAAATCATCTATATTCATATTCGGGCAGTCTAAATCTTGAGGCGAACATTTTCCAACCAAGAATGAATAATGCAGACAAGGAATTTGAGAAACTGTAAATTCAAAAACTCAAGCTTTGAACTATGGCCCAATTAAATACAGGGTCTATTCGAGAAGTTATATAGGACTTTTTAGTCCTTTTAGACTAATATTTATATGTTTACTAGCTGCTGGTTCGATATTTTAAATTCAAGGGCAAATTTGTAATTTCCATATCAGCAAGAAAAGGGGTCAAGACTGCTTTAGGAATATATATTTCGCTTTGGAGTCTTAATTACAGTCCTTGTTAATCTGGGTTAATGTATATTCCTTTATTTTTGTTTGGAGTCCAAATCCTTAAGAGGATTATGACTAGTTCTTAGGTACTTTTAACTTGAAAGTTTATGATTACATTTAAGTCTGCAAACACCCGATTACCTATGATTGTAAAGCTTACAATTTAGCTTTTAGGCAATGATTAAATTCCAATACTTATGATTCTTTGAGTTGTGTGATGGAATTCAACCGCTAGTGTAAGTCCTTCGGGACCTTAGGTGTAATGTCTGAGGATGTTGAGATGTGACACCTAAACCCTTTTATTTTACTTATATTGTTCACGTTACAGCCTTTTATTCTCACTATAAACAGCTGATAACCTTCTATTCTTGTTAAATTTTTGCTTCTTTACCCTACTTCCATACAAACCTAATTGTTCAACCCAAAATTCCTACTTATTCTAGCTTGCAATTAAGCCCTAAATTCAACCTAGATATTCAGCCAGGGAACATGTCCTGAGTCACAAGATGAGGTTAACCAGTCCCCCATCCATATGAACTCCCAATACACCATTAGAGAAGACATTGTTTCATATAAATGGAATTGGCAATTATTGAATTTTTGCATTTAGTCCCTATGTAAGCAATGCTAAGTTTGTTAATATCATTCTTGATCAAAAGGTTGCAAGTTCAGATTATGGAAACAACCTGTTTGCAGAGAAACAGGAGGAACTATGCAAGAAGAAGCTTGCATAACATAGATAGCCCTTCTCTTTGCAAAGCAAGGACCCTTGTGCGCTAATTGCTATACCTATTTCTTCATCTCCATTATCATTCCACATTGCCCTCACTAGCAGTAACAATGAATTCCTTATTCATTTAACATGCTTTTTTCAGCAACGTATAACAGATGTTTCATATCCTTGCATGTATTTTTCGAACCATAAGATAAATACTAAAGAAATGATGTTGCATCTCATGTAGAAAGTATACAACAGAGAAAAAGGTTTGAACATACCTTTATTAAATCACGGCTTAGGTCATTGATGTTTTTCACATGTAGAGTGATTCTCTTTCCTTTTTCAGGAATTGGCCCACCAGGTTTCAACTGCATGGAAAATATCAACTGCAATCATAACATTGACAGAATAATAGAAAGTAAAATCATTTGACAACGAACCTCAGAATTGCGGTAACCACAGGAATCACAAGTTGATGCCATTACAATTACTTCTTGGAAATAAGGAATCCCTGCATATCTGTTAAGGCCAAACTCTTATGCATAATTTTAAAGGACGAATTTTCGAATTGTAAGATATGAGTTCAGCTTAAGCCTTATAAATTGAACCATGCAAATTAATTATGTGATGCATAATTTCTCGCCATAACTATTATTGTTAGATTCCATGTTTCCTAGGTCCTTAAACAGTTGCTTTCCATAACTTAAAATGCAGAATATGAAATTATGTAAAAGAACACTATAAATGAAGGGTTATTTTCCAGCATTTCTTCATACGACAAATACTTTCTCTGGTTCATCAGAAGAAAAAATTTACTTAGACTGACAAAGGAAAATAGAAAAATGACCAGAAATTTAAAGAACCAAAAAAATATACAAGGAGTTGAAAAAGGGAACCAGGAGTAAACAAGCCTCTAACATATATTCTTCCACAAACTTCTTGAAAAAGGTCACTACAGGGTAAATGAAACATTAGCATAAAACCAAATTCCACAAGACACCTTCTAATCATCCACCACATTTATCCTTAAATGTTTTGTCATCTCTCACAAAAAAATTTCATGAAACACAACTAAAAACAGCACAGTTTATGCTAATCACTCAAAGCACTCGTAGACAGTTCTCTCCACTAAGCCAGCAATCCTTCAACATATCTGCAGTAAGGCCTGAAAAAAATGACATCAATCAAGCATCTCAAGCAACCACGCATTGCCAGTAGCTTCTCTTGTCATTAAAATTGCAAATATTTCCTTTTCAACTTCTCTCCAGTGCTCCTCTTAAAACACATTCTCTCTGCTACTTAGAGATGTTGTCTCAAGAAAGTTATTCAACTGTTAATTTTCAAATCACACTCAAAAGGAGATAAAACAAATGATTGACCAGTCACCATAATAGGACACATGAAGGAAACAGAGACATCCCACATATTTATTGGAAAATATCTTGAAATATATAATTATTTTGGGAAGTTAATTTCCATTTTTTCGCTATGTATCATCATTTTTGATATTATGGAATATGATTCATATTTCCATTTAGTGATAATGTTCATAAGTCAATCGAGAATCTGCAACTTAAGCAGAATGTTCATTGACAGCATTTTATGTTAATTTAAATTGATAAACACAAGCCAATAATTAGTGGGGTTAAATATGATTATCCCCTGGGTTTCTGGTAGTAAACCAAACAATCCTCCAGTTTTATATATTACAGCAGAACATCCCAATCTGATTCCATTATATTAAAACATCATTTCGTCTATTTTAATAGCATTTACTGTCAGTCAATGAGCAAAAAATTCAAAATGTAAGTCATAATATTTAGGTACTGTCATAAATACCCTTACTTGGTTCTAAATGCCTCTAGCTCATCCAATCTGCATTCAAGTTTATCCTTATCCTTCTGTCCAAATACAATGGCAACTGCAAATTTTCATCTCCACAGCCATTACGACAACGAGGACCCCACTCTCCTCATCGCTGCTGCCACTCAAGCTCAGGCTTAACTCAAGGTTGCCCAAGAAGTTGTCGGATTCTCTCAACTTGCTACACTGGCTAAGCTCCCTACTTGGCCACTTCCTCCTGCTTAAGCTGGTAACCTTCGATTTTTTTTTTTTTGTGTTTTTATTTAAGAATTTTATTTTGTTAGTGTTGAAATTGCTATGGTTGTGGTAAAGAAGCATTTGTTTTCTCTTAAATTTTTTGTGGATTGTCGGTTGTTTTGATTGTAATTTTGTTGTTACTATACTTTTTGGAGGGGGCCAAGGTGATGGACATGGCTAGCCATGGGTGTGGAGGAGATGGTGGATTTCTCTCTCTCTCCTTCCTGGATTAGAGACTTAATTGGTTGTTAGGTATTCATAGATATCTGTGATTCTGAATGGTATAAAAGAAGTTGAAGGAGCTGGAAATGAAATTGCAACAAACCAGGAAGGAGATAAAGTTGCCGCTCGCTTCCCCTTATCCACGACCATTCCCACCCCAACTATAACTCCAATATCCAAAGCTAACCCGCTGTCACGTCCTTCAAAAGGGGTGTGACTTGCATACTAAGGTTGTGCCCGCATTGGATCAGTTCCCTGAAGCCTAAGGTGACACTACCTTATTTCTTTGCAGCCATTACTGAGGATAGTCGCCAGTGTCAATACCGACTTACAACGGAGAATTAATCAGTGTCTTCCAAAATCAATCTGACACTGAATCCAAAGCTTGTGGCTGTGGCAAGAAGAAAGGGAAAGTATTTTAATTGATTTTTATTTTTAATTATTTAGTTTTGGTTGATAATGATTAATGTTGCTATCGAGGATGATGATTAATTTGCTAACTAATTAATTTTATCGTAATGATAGGATGATCCTGCTGGTTGTAGGTAAAATAGGAAATGAAAATTAAGGGTAATATGAACTTTTCACATTAATTTAATAAAAATTTTAACAGAAAGACATCTTAATCTAACAGAGTCAAACAACAAGGACATTTTAGCGTAATATATAAAACTGAACGACTATTTAGTATAATATTAAAAATCCAGGGCGATAATCATATTTAACCCTAATTAGCAGGTAACACTTGGACTTGGGGACACCCGCTCTACTACTGAATGCCAGAACTTCATTATAGATTCTTAGCGAATATTGGCATATTTGAAATAAAAGAAATTGTATCATTCAAGAGAACCCCCACCCCAAACTCACAAAGTGGCCAAGGATACTGGTGACAAACATTCGAGTCTCACATCTGCTGGCACAAGCACCACAGGTTGATGGGAAAGTCATCACCTGTTTAAGAAATATGACTATATAAAAAAATAAAACATAGGAGACGATAATTTAACTAATGGAATATTTAAGATTGCATTACCTGTTCTGGTGCAGAGTACCTAAACAAAGCTTCAGTCATTTCTGCACTATTACTCTGAGCAATAGCCCGTTGGCCAGCCACTGCTCCAACTGATCCATGAGGTTCTCTTATTTGATCAGAGGCACTCCCTGTTACATCTGACGGTGGTACATCACTAGCCCCTCGCAACTGTGATGGATCAACTAAATAGCCCAACGATGCTTGTTGCTCTGGAGTACGCTCATAGAACTTAATACTCAACCATGGATCCGGAGATGGAGCAAGCCTATTAACAAATCATTATGCCCTCATATAAATTTTAATAAGAAAAAGGGAGCAAAAGGAGGTTCAACATGATACAAAATAAACACAATAGAGTCCAACTGTCCAAGTTTATCCAAAAAGCATAATTTACATAGCCATATCATCCAAGTTTGAGCTACATCACATTATGGGAACCTAAAATTCAGATCTTCAGTACATATGACTGCATGTGGATGTGCATGTGCGATAGGAAGCAGGCAATAAAATTTCCCTTACGGGTTCTCAATGAAGCTGTTTCCAGCAGGATCATGAAGGATGAAAGTAAAAGATGAATCTCCTGTTGCACAAGCTCTCAATTTCAACAAAAACTGGTCTATCTTTTCAGCAGTCTGAGGGTCAACTTTCTGTATCACAGAAAAAAATACCATTAAGGAGATGGCTAAAGACGAGAGAAAGGGAAGATCGAAAATAAAAAGGCAACAAACTTGACATGCACCTTCCGCTCTTCTTGAAGTGCCTGCAATTCATCTGCAGCTCGTGTCAAAATTCCTTCCACCTAAGAGAAGCATTCCAAAAAAGCGAGTTAAAATATTTGAAGGAGCAGAAAGAATAATCTAGGAACGTAGACAAGTATGCAGCAACTCATACAGAAAAACTCGATATCAAAATTGATAACTGATTAAGCTTGTCTAACTTGAAGCAGTCCACCAGCAACCCAGAAGAATATATCAGAGTATCAATCACTACTCAGAAACTTATTCAGCTCCACATCAAATTTATGTGCAAAGCTACATTAAAGTATTTGCTGCCACATTCCTTTCTCAAATTGATTAGTACCATTTACATACCCAGTTAACATGAGTAGAAATACTCGTTCAGGACAAATAAGAAGATAGGATAGCTTCAAGTAAGAACCTTAGCAAATGAAGTTCACCAAGGAACAAAAAGTAAAATTTCTCATTGCAATGTCTACCATAGTTTGACCTTTTGTTTAAAGATAATATTAGCAGCTTCAGTTTTGTATCTTTTCATACAATAATTTTGAATTCCAACAGTAAATAAAGCAAGTGATTAGTTACTTTCCTGACACTGCTATGGCCCTGTTTCAAGGGTCAGTATATATGAATACACATATTTTTCAGTTTTGCCACTAAATTTGCTATACCGTATTTTAGTATTATTAATGAAAGAAAATTAGCTATATTATCAAATTGAGTTATGAAAATGAATATAAATAGTAAAGAACAACCACAGAAATAAATCAATAGTATCTTAATTGCCAATAGGGAAATTCAAAAGATTCATCAACAGAAAAGACAATTAGAACCACATCACACAAGAAAAATAGGCAGCTTGAGAACAGGGAGTTAAAAGGGGATACTGTTGACAAACTGCCACGCTGTGCCTCTGGAGGAATCTCAAAATCCAATTCAGGAATCTGCATTCAAGGAAAAAAGACAAAAAAGAATCACAAATCAATATATTAGAATAAAAATGTGAAGAAATTTCTCAAACTTTCTGACTCTATATATGCTCACTCAACACCTAGGATAATGAAATCAGCATTTCAGTTAGGTTATTAAAAAAATTCAAAATTTTTATCATTATAACATTAAATTCAAAATCAATCAAAATTATAGGGTATATGTTATAGAAAAAAATGGCTATTTTGGTTAAATTTTTTGTAACAGAACCAATCACGCAACCAAAGAATTATCAAAAGTATTAACCAATCAAACTGACCCAAATTCTCTAGCTGACTAACGTAAAGTAACCAAATTTCATTGTTTAGTTTGATTTTTCACTTACAAAAGAAATCCAACTCCTCCTGTTACACAGACTATTTATTGAAAGCAATAAAAGATGTAAAAGGCTTCAAGATACAACTCACAATGAAACTACCTCACAAACGAGGAGCAGTAATGTCACTGCCTAATAAAAGGGAAGCCTACAGTCCTAATCAAATGGTTCAATTAGTCTTTCGCCCCTATACCCCAGTCAGATGAATGATTTGCATGTCAATATTGCTACGGGCCTCCACCAAAATCTCCTCTAGCTTCGCCCCACTCAGGCATTCTCTAGAGTACAAATCCCTTATTGTATATAAGAGCTCAACTTTCTTGTCATTGTTTTTATGAGATATGAGCTATCCCCTCCTCGGACAATGGTAACAGCAAAAAAGGCCCTAAAAACTACTCCTACACCCCCTGGCAGGAAATTCCCAAGAGAACTCACACCCATAAGCAAAAAGAGAAAATTTGACTGGGGATTGCTACTAGAGAAAGAACCCCATATAGAAGGACTATTTCTAGTGCATCTATCCCAATATGGCTGGACAGGCTGAAACATAACTGAGTTGCACGTATGCTTTATATCATCAACATCTCTTACACCAGCTTGCCTACTCAATCGACAAGAAAATCAGCTATCCTAAGGACAACAACTATATAACCAGGGACTTCCTCTCAAACTCAAACACCTCAAACTAGTCACTGACAGGTGGAAAGTAGAATACAGATACAAGGACTTCCACTATTGATAACAGGGCTACTGTTGCAAGGAATATGGAGACAGGGACTCAAAAAAAAAAATCCCTATTGAAAGGAACTACAAATGTATTCCAACGAGCTCATCCTCCAACAGAATTGAATGCAGAAAGAAATTCTTGATGCCCTGATTGCTCAAAATGCAGGGGAGTATCTTTATGACTCCAACTTGGCTTGGGAGAATCCTACAGCAGACAACAGAAAGAAATATGTGATTCTGGCTCTAAATATTATAGAGGAGTTCAAGCATCTGTGAAGCCTTTTCTTTCTTTTTTGTGGATGATCAGCTTTTGTTCTCTGAAGCTTCAGGGCTTTAGCAGTGAGCCTGAATCAATCCAGAGGCAGAAAACCGAAAGAAGTAGAGTCGGCCTTATGTTTTCGAGTAATAAAGGAATGTAAAACTTTGTGAATCTCATTCATGGTGGAGTAGGTATAAAGCATTACAAAGATGGTATAAATAAAGGAAAGCAGTTATCTATGGCCAGTCTTCTTAAGAAGAATCTCTTATTTCAGCTTGGCCTTCCTACAAACTTATGCAATTGCCTGCTCACTTTAGTCCAACAGCTAAAATTAAACTGATAATCTAATAAATAGATCAAGATAGATGCCTTACAAAAATTTGTGTGTTGAACCACCATAATACATATGTGCATGAACATACAAGACAAGCATGCTTACGTTCTCCAAAAGAAACCTATCTGAATCTGAAACATTGGATTGGACTGACAACTTAAGTCTACAAGCTTAAACTTGAAGTTGCAAAAGGACATATGAACTCGCTTATCCAATGAAACTAGTAAAACAAAGAAGAAAGGGGAAAAAAAGCAAGAAGAATGTAAACCTAAATCCTGAAGGCTATGTTTGGTAGAGAGAGAGAGAGAGAGAGATTGAGAGGAGAGAGAAAAGGAGAGGAAAATGGGAGGAAGATGAAATAGGGTACCCATGTAACAAGAAAGAAATTATGGTCCTCTTGTTTTCTTTCCATGCCACTATTCACTCTATCCCAAACGGAACTAAATCCTTTTCACTAACCTAAGACCAATCAATTGCTTCAAGTTTTCCACCATGAAAGCCTTAATAAACTGGTTGTCGACCTGCCTTACACCAAATGACTTCCACAATTGGGCCTTAAGTGCAATGGAAAGCTCCAATTCAGATTCAAACAAAGCAATTAGTCATAGAACAGAAGAAGATTATGATTTGTAGGAAAACACATTCATTTTTAAAAAAGAGCAAGTGTGATCAAGTAAATATACCTTTATGGTGGCAGACTCAGATTTTACTACTTGTCGGTTAAGCGCCTGCATTTCAAACACATAAACTAGATCAATTACTGGTACAGCTTCCTTACATTTTGGTGACAAGAGCAAAACAGTTTTTCTTACATATTCATCTGCACACAAATCAACAGAAAACTAGCTCCAAACAGATAAGGACTAATAAATAGAAAAAATCTGAAAAGCAAACAAAAAGGCACAAAGGAAATAGAACACATCAAAACAGAGTGAAAAGGAAATAAATTTCGAACATTGTAGAAGTTGCATCAACATAAGTATTAGAATGTTCTATAATTGCTGACAACAGTTTTGACATAAGAAGGCCAACAAATAGAAGATCTAGAAATTTATTCCTTAGAGACAACTTCAAAATACATTGAGTCACCTTTTCAGGGTAACACAATAAATTCAAATAACAATTGTTTCATCAACAAATATCGAGGGAGTGAGAACCAATGACTCCAAAGTAGTAGGGACAGAAAACAAGATAATCACAATGTCATCAATATTTTAACAGTTAGGAGATAGAGCAAATCCAAATAGGGAGAGGGTAGTCCATGAATTACTAAGACAAAAAAACAACATACATGCCATTATATCTTTATGATTTGGTGCCGATCACAATTAACTCCCTAAAATGTGCTAGGGTGCTATTACCTACCTCAGATGCAAAATTTATAGGCCAGAAAATATAGCCTTGAACCATCATGAAAATTTCCAAACTGGCATTAACTAGTCAACATCATAACAAAATTATATGTGCACGAGTTTTCAAAATTCCAGTCCTCATTTCACCTTACTATCATCCTAACATGTAAGTTAGTTTTACTCAATGTGGAAAGCAACAATTATTTCATAAGTACAAATTTAACACATTAGAAATCATAAACATTTTATTACAGTCAAGGCAACCTTCTGATCGCCAGATTGAATCTCCAAACGATAAGAACAACCCCGAGGCTGGATTTCACCTGCCAACTGGACTTCATTGTTCCTGATAAGAAACAATGGCAGGGAAAGAAAAATTGGAACCTACTCAGAGAATCACAGTAAGCGCATATTCACAAAATTCCCACATGTTAAAGCAAGAATATAAAGGTTACCTCTCACCACAGTGTGGACATTCAAAGGCCGATAACAGGATCTGCAGTGAAAGTAAAGTTTAGCATAATTGTGTTCTATCACGTAAACCGCTTGCATATATATACATATAGGCAACACTTCCAAGGATCAGTTAAATTAATCAAATAAAATTAAAGCTTAGCGTTAAAAATCTTGTAAGCAAGGTATAAAAAAAATTTATATTGCCTCATATATATATATATATATATATATATATATATATATTAGAATTATTACCTTTCTAAAGTGCGGTATTAATGTCAATAGAATCCTTGTTAGTCCCTGACGGAAGCACACACATTGGCATCAAAATAAATAAATAAATAACTCATCTAGTAACCATATGATAGATGAAGCAAACTATGGTGAAACCAGAAAATCAAACTATGGTGAAAGCAGAAAAACAAACTATGGTGTTATATAGCTTACATTTTCGCCGCAACGCATACAGAGGCTTTCAACCTGATAAAGAGGGGCGTCAAAGTCGTCGTCGCCGGTGGAAATAGCTTCTACCACCGACCCCACGTCCACTATTTGATCCTTATTGCTGCTGTTTTCCATTTCTTTTAATGTTTACTCAGTTGGCTTGGCTATCTCTCGTCGTCAGTGAATTTCTCTCTTCCTTTGCGCAGCGGCAAACTAACCAGCAGAGCAGAGGAGGAGGTTTTTGAGAAACCGCTAGATGCTTCAAGTTTTTATTTTCTTTAATTAAAAGACGATAACACCCTTCTGTTTTACTTTTCCCATTTTAGACAAAAGTATCAAACATCAATGTGACACCGTTTAACTTGAAGTCTTCCGTCCATTTTCCGTTAGATTTTAGATGTTATATAAAATGACTGTAAAATCCTTTAATTTCATTTTGAATTTTCTTTCTTATCAAACCTATTATAAAGGAGTTCGATTTTTTATACACAGTACCTTCAATTTCATTTTATCCTAAGTACCGTTGACCTTTGTTCAATCTCTAGCTTGTCCATAGAAATTTTTTCCTTTGGATTGGCTGGTGTTTGGTTTTAAAAAAATGTTTGAATGGTTTGGTAAGATTCATCAAATGTTTATTCCAAAAAATAATAATAATAAGAATATTGATTTCTTTTTTTTTTTTTGTGTCAAAAAGTAAAATGCATTAATAAGGCCAAAAATTACAATATATAAGTTTTTTAAGACCAGAGAAGAGGAGTAGAAACCCAAGCAAAAGAGACTTCACTTTGTTAGGCATTTTACAAGCCAGACAATAGGCTTGTTCAAATGCTCAAGAACAAAAGTAATAGGAACATTAACAAACTGGGAAAGTTTTGCTCTTGCTTGGGTCATGATACCAAAGATATCCCAAGGAAATATTGCCTCGGATTTGACAGTAAACATTTAACAAGAGTTCTACTGTTAGTGCACAACAAAAAGCAAAGATACGTTTATCAGCGAGGCCAAAATCAGAGCCAGAAGCACAGCTTGAGCATGAGCTTGGAGCTTAGAGGCAGCCACCTTGAAGCATGTGATCCCATCTATAGTTCTTCTCCTTCTATCAGTAACCAACACAGCAATGGCCGCTCTCTTTATAGCTAAATCAAAGTCTGCATAAACATGAATAGCAAAAGGCATGATAGAGTTAATTGGATCCTCAATGCTGACATTGCTGTCATGAATATAAGGCCGAGTATCAGTTATAGCAGCAAGATATTCATTAGCCATAATGTTCCCCCGCTTAGCTGTAACAACTGATCAAAATTAACAAAGTCTATTTTGAAAATTACATAGCAATGATTCATAAGTATACTCTCTCGCATTCAGAAGTATACTCTCTCGCAATCTTCACAATCATACTGGCATAGCAAAAAAATAAAAAATTAAAAGAAAATTTTTTAACAAATAAAGTATAAATAAATCAACACAATAAACAAAATTCCTCACAACTTTCACTATCACTATTAGTGAGTGCTCTCACGTGCCATCGTCATTGCATCCTTGCCTCACCTATGCAGGTCCATTCGAGATGACAACATTTCCAACTTCGCCTCCATGAAATTGATCAGAGCGGAGCCATCGACAAGGACAAGAACTTTATCAGACAACTTCGAGTATCTCCGATTTTGAAGGCCGCTTAAGACGGTAAAAAAAAAAAAAAGATTCTCCAGTCAAATTTTGCCACAGCGTTGCCTTTAGCTGAGGTAAGTGATTCCTCCGGGGACGATTCGTTCTCTCTATTTTGATCCATCACTAATTTCTTGTCGGATTCTGACTCATTATTCATATTTTTATTGATTTGAAATTTATTATAGAGATAAGAAGAAGGATAATTAGTGAAATATGATTTTGAATAAGTCTTTCAACATATCGCTTACACATATTTAACAAGTTCTCTAAAACAATTTAAATGCAAATAAGAACTAAACAGAAAGTAAGAATTTGAAAGGAAAGAATCTAACATACATCCCTCTGACTAGCACATTGCATGTGCCCGTATCTATAAGTACCTTCATCAGTGATATGTTACTATGCCTACAGAGAGAATAAAGACCTCATTAAGGCAAATGTTTCCTTGATTCGAACAAGTTAGCTCGCCTCTGCCTGAATACCCAAATGATGCATCTGATTTGTGAAACGCATCATCACCTATCTTGTTAACTATTTCCAAGTAGAACCGCCAAGCCGAATGACCTCTTCACCACCATTATTCCTTCGCGGAGCCCTTTCCACACCAGTATCCCCTTTCTGATCACTCAAGTCACCATACAGGTCCTTGAGCTTTGCCAGATTGCTAGAGGCAGATGCTTTCTCCTTGCTTCCATTCCTATGTGGACTCGAATAGTGATCAAATGCTGAAACAGCAGCCTGCAAACTTCGGCTTCTGCTCCTACTTCGGCTGCGACTCCTACTCCGGCTATGGCTTCTGCGAGAACTACTTTCTCTGTAATGCCTACTCCCATCACGGCTGCTCCTTTCATAGTCCCTTCTGCTTTCTCTGTCAGAATACCTGGGCATCCGATCATAATCATACCTTCGGTCTCTGTCTCTATCCCTGTCACGGTCTCGGTCTCGGTCTCTTTCTCTTTCTCGTTCCCAATCCCGAACCCTGTCTCTATCTCTATCTCTGTCTGAATATTCTTTATCAGAATAATCACGACTCTGGCTGCGACGACTGCCAGGAGATCTTCTTGGATCATCATTTATTCTATCATAAGAGGGTGGTGGTAGTGTACGACGAACAGGTGATGAGTCTCTGGTTGATGCACGATGAGGAGCACGCTGACCAAAAGAGACTGAAAGTGCTGCCTTCACAGATGGTGGTCGACGTGCAGTGTCATCAGATCCATGCCGGACAGAATCCCCTGTTGCCCCAGAAGGTTTGGTGGGGAGCTTCAACTTCTCAAGATTGGATCCAATCTGCCGCAATATAGGAACAGGGATGCGGGGGAAAAGGGTATCAAAGTAGTACTGAAAGAGCAAAACGTAGGGTTTCCATTATTTTTGCCAAAATAAGAATAAAAGAATAAGACAATGGCAAAAAGCATTAAAAGAAGGCAAGTAACCTGGCCAAGAAGCAAGTCACGCACGTACACACCCATTGTTGTCTTTCGCCCATTAGAACCCGGAGAAAATTCCTGAAAGATAAAATCATCATTCGAACAGATTATGAAAAGAACACAGAAACTGTAGATACTGTGAAAAAAAAAATCAGAAAATCAATAACAAGTATGTTAACAGCAGTATATGACATAAACATGACAAACATCGAAAGTTTCATAGGAGATGGGATCATGACAGCTGCATAATCCTGCACAGAAGCAAAATCATTTTTGAAATTATATCTTAAGTTGAAAATATCAGCAACCCACTGATGTTTAAAGTTCAGATAAAGGCTGTAATGTCATTTGACTGGTTCAGAAAGGCCAGTGTTACCATTTCATGTAACTGTGCCCCTGCACTCACATAATGGCAGAAACAAGTGCATGGGTAATGGCAATAAAAGCTGTTACATAACAGTATATGGTGGCATCTGCTGCTATAAATACAACATAATCAAGGTCAAACAAAACCTACACAGCACTAATGCTAGATTCAAGGTTTTGATAAGGACAGCCACCCCAGTCGATTTGCTAAAGCAACAGCACTCACAAGTACCAACCTTGTGCAAACATTTTACAGTAGGAATAACAATTTGGGTCTACCAGTGCTCTTTATTAGCTCATCGTCCTATGGAGTGCAAACTAAAGAACTTTATAGAAATGACTTGACTTTAAAGTCCCACATGGATACAAAGACTCTGTAAAATGTTTTGAGGTTGGAAGCCTGTGATAATACTTCCATGGAAACCTATTTTTCACTCTAATGAAGCAACTAACAACAGAGCTTTGGTGTGACTTCTTGTTGCATCAGAATGGGATGCAAATCAGAACTGGAAACCTGTTCTCTTTTCAATATGAAGCTCTTTATTCTGCTGCTGGGTCAGATACAGAAAGTCATAAATGATGGAAGATTTCAGCAAAAAACTTCCACCCAACCTTGCAAAGGGGAGAGAGAGAGAGAGAGAGAGAAAAGGTATCTGGAGTAGAAAGACATCCTTAAGTTTCCTTGAATCTAGTTTGCTAGACCACAGAAATATGAAGGAAGAGGGTTTTCTCTGTAGCAAATATGTGTATTATTTGTATTAAGAAAGAGGAACCATCAATTATTCCCAAAATTAAATATTATATTTTGGGTTGTTTTAGAAGTGCTGGCAACTTCTGAAGACATTGATAAATGGGGTTAAAAATGGTTTCATATTTATTAATTTTATTTTATGGCCTAGAGAATGAAAATCATCAGGTATATCCTAATCAAAACAATTGCTGGGGGCATGTAATTCTGCACCACAATATAGAGCTCTAAAATTTAGAAGCCATTCCAACACAATCTAATGACTTCCCAAACAATTCTATAACAATCAAATCTAAATTATGAATTAAACAAGGCTATGAGAAAGCACCTCATCATCTTTAATGTATGGTTCACACCAATTCCATAAGGTCTTCGGATCAGCAGCATATCTCAAGTAGAGAAATCCAACCTGCAATTAAATTTCAAGGCATCAAGCCACAATATCAAAAGCTTAATATTAAGATGGTGCAGCTAAGCCCTAAAAACAAATAAATTGCACCAATCAAGCACAAGCACATGCGCACAGAGAACGGAAAAAAATGTGGTACATGCAGGTAATGAAAATGTGAATCCCTAAAACTTTGACGCGACCAAATTCAAGATCTCTGTCCTTAGCTTCAAAGAACTGAAAACAACTGGTTCTGTCGTTCACACATGCCCAGTGATGTAAAGATATGAGATAAAATCTAGGAGTGAGAATCAAAAAA
>CATIWR010628082.1:0-48085 GCA_949677035.1 Omphalea diandra | reverse complement strand
GGATGCATAGTTAAAGAGATCGAGCCTGTTTACCCTCCTGAGAACCAGACCAATTTTGCCATGGCTTACTATGTCATCAACTACTCCAAGCTTCGTATATGGGAGGTAAGCCATACTATTCGTCATTTTCTTTCTTCAGTTTTTTTATTTTTCTGTCCGGGAATAGAGACGACTTTAGTATTATTCAGTTGTCAGCTTTCCTTTACGCCTGGTTTGTTTTTTTCTAAATCTTGTTTTAAAAAATAAAAATAGAATTTTAAAATCAGAATTTATGATCAAAACAGGTTTTATGAGTGTGTTTTTTTTAAAAAAAAATAAAAAATTGCAGCAATACTAAATATTTTCTAAATTTTGTTATAATTTTAGGTATTAATGCAGTACTATACAGCAAATACTTTTTTTTTCTTTTGAGAAAACTATACAGCAATTAGTTTATGGGTAATATTAAAGTGTTTTTGATATATAAAGGTGGATTTTTTCCCTTGCAGTTTGTGGAGTATAGCAAGATGGTATATTTGGACGGTGATATCCAAGTGTTTGAGAATATAGACCATCTGTTTGACTTGCAAGATGGCTACTTTTATGCTGTTATGGACTGCTTCTGTGAGGAGACGTGGAGCCATTCCCCACAACGTAAGATTGGCTACTGCCAGCAGTGTCCTGATAGGGTCAAGTGGCCCGCTGAAATGGGTCCTAAGCCTTCTCTATATTTCAATGCTGGGATGTTTGTTTTCGAGCCTAATCTGTCAACATACGATGATCTCTTGAACACCCTCAAAATCACTCCTCCTACCCCATTTGCTGAGCAGGTAACTACCAAGTTTTCCATCAATCTTTTTGTCTCTGTCGCCCATTATTTAGGGTCATTTTATACTGAATTTTTTCCATAAATACCTTAATTTATGGCAGGATTTCTTGAACATGTTCTTCAAGGACATTTACAGACCAATTCCTCCAATTTACAATCTTGTCTTGGCCTTGCTTTGGCGCCATCCGGAGAATGTTGAACTTGACAAGGTCAAAGTTGTTCACTATTGTGCTGCTGTAAGTGCATCTAAACAAGTTGAGCATTTTACATGATATCAGAACTGAACACGTTCTTTTAACTTCACAAAGTTTCTTTCTTTCTGAAGTGCTTATAAAGTCTTCGAATGGTCTTTTAGGGGTCCAAGCCATGGAGGTATACAGGAAAAGAAGAGAACATGGACAGAGAAGACATAAAGATGCTGATCAAGAAATGGAAGGGCATATACGAGGATGAGTCATTGGACTACAAGAACACTATTGCAGCTGCTGGTGGAGCTGAAGGTGGTCTGCAACCATTTTTGGCTGCGCTGTCGGAGGCTGGCGTTGTTCACTACATCACTGCCCCATCCGCTGCTTAATGGGTTGCGGGTTCTATTATCAAGCCTTAATCAATAGTAACTATCAGTAGTCACAATAATTTTGTATAGGGAAATATGAATCTTTTTTATTTTAGGTGAAGGAACACTTTTTTTTTTATTTAATTTTTCCAAACCTTTATAATATTACATTAGGTGGTATGATCTGCATTGTTTGTGAGGACCTTTTATCCCTCCTTAATATTGTTGGTTTTCTGAAGTATTTTGGTATTAATATGACTATTAATACAGTGTTTACAATGTATATTTCTCCCTCTGTTTCTCCTTTCATCTTTTGTTCTATGAGTTCAGTTCTAACTGTAAAGAAGCTATCAGACTTTCATTTTGTGGCATATGTACCTCAATGATTATGGGCTTTACCATGATTAAGGGCTTTGAATGAATACTTTCTTAATTCAGTTCAGTGAGGTCAGAAGTAAACCCATCCCAGCCCAATAATTTGCTTATACTACTCGTCTTATGGAAAATGATCCAACCCTAACCCTCTGGGAAAGTTCCACTTGAACCCATCATGACCAATTCAGCTCAAAAAAAAAAAAAAGAAAAAAAAAAGGGAAATTATTTAAGGTAAAACCTTTATTTATCAAAAGAATCAGATACCATTCCTTTCTGCTTAAGAATTGAACCTGCTGCATAACAGCTATTTACATTTATTTTGAGTTTTTTTGTATTTTTTAATGAATTGCAAATAATTAAAATTTTTAATAAAATTTATTTGCACTGTATTTCTTTCTGCTTGGCTCAAACAAAGAATTGAACTTATTGCATAAATTTGATCTCAGCTATTTACACTTTTGATAAGTTTTATTTACTTTTTAATAAAGTGTAAATAATTAAAATTTTTAATAAAATCTATTTGTATTCTTCTACAAATGTGGTTTTGAATAAGGGTACGTGTCATTAAAATCAAGGCCTATAGAAAACACACGAACTAAAAAAACTAAGCCAACATGATCTGAAAGACAAGGTTTTGGTGATAGAAAGTGCATATCATGACAGATTGACAAGTGCATCGTCCTATGTGTTCAAAGTAACATACCTTATTCCATTCTCAACTAAAAAATAAAAAAAAAGAAACGTACCTTATTCATAACCACACGCCATCTATTTTAAATTGTAGAAAGTGATCTCACATGGTTGTAAGAGAGGATGTGAACCTAATTGTTTGCCCAATTCATGCAACAATGACTTCCACACCACATCTATTAGTGACCAGGCAGAGACATAAATTAAGACATCGTTTTAGACGAATTTGCCACTACTAATTGCTACACCTACATTCTTGAGACAACGGAGTAGTTAGGGATGCACATGAATCATAACAACTTGTAAGTTATTTGATAGTTGAAAAATATTTAAAATTGATTTGAGTTATTCAAGTAATTGAGTGTATCAAATTTAAATATTAAAACACTTTATTCGAGAGATTCACAAATCTAATTGAGTTTAATCAATAATAAGTAACCTTATCAATTTATCCTTTAAATACTTCATATTTTTATCATAAAGATGCCTTTTGATTTAATTGCTCATCATTATATTCTTTCATATAATTTATGAATTTATTCTATGTATATATATAAGTTTATTCAAAATTGGGTCAAGATTTCAATTTCTAGAATTTGTAAAAAAAATATAAATAAATGAGTCTAATAGAGTTAAACTAAAGTATTAAAATATTCAATTAAATCAAGGTTGATTTTCAAAATCAAAATCGAACTCATTCTTGATAGAATTTGACTCAATTCAATTACACCTCTAATAGCCACAAAACATATCAAATAGAGATTATTAAATAATCTCATGATAAAAAATCACTACTTGACACTCCATAGATTTAATTATAGTAGTTTTTTTTAAAAAAAAATTATTGTCTATATATATATATACACACACACATTGAAATTGATATTTTAAGAGATCAAAACATACTGCTAAAATTTGTGAAAACCACAAAGAATAATTGTTATTTATTGTTGTCTTTTTCTGAGATATTTTATTAATTTGAAAAATTCAAAAAATCAATGCAGAAATTTTTTTAGAAGAAGAAATAGAATGATTTCATTAATTGAAAATATAAAATATAAAAATAAAAAAGTTTATAATATAAAATTTAAGAAATGAAATTTTACTTAAAAGAAATAGATAATAAAAATTTCACTTCAAGATGTCAAATCAAATTAATAAAACTTTAAATTTGGTTAATTGATAGTACACGCCCCATTTGATGACAGTTTGTAGCTTATTTTATCTATATTATTTTTTCCAACTTTGATTTGATAATCTTCAAATATAAATTTATTGTAGATATTAAAAATTGTGTCATAAATTATCGTCTAATTATGAATCTAAGAAACTACAAAACCTTTAAAATAAAAGCATAAAATAAAAACTATATTTTAAAAAATAGAGAACTTGTTGAAGAAAAACTTAATAGGTTTAAAGGAATAGAAAACTTGTTGAAAAAAAAAAATAAGAAAAAGTGAATATTTAGCTACATTAATCATGAAATGTCAATGACAGTCTTTAACTACTGCAAATATGAGAGATTCAAAGACGTGGACTATTGCTGATATACCGGAACCGCCAGTATTTAAGAGCTTCGTAGATTCCAATATTTCACCAGAACATGAACAAATTCAATTAATCTTTCAGCCACTCAGATGGTGTTTGGTAAGGCAGCTGGGTTGAACTGAATACCATCAGGCTCAAACTTGAATTCAACTTTAAAACTTGAAACTCAAGTTTAAACTCATATTCGAACGATTTTCAATTTGTAAACTTGAGCTATAGCTCGATTAAATACTCGAATATTCGAATTCGATTTAATTAATTTTATTTATTTATATAAATTTTTTTATTAATTTTATAAAATTGTAATTTAAGTTTCAATAAATTCGATTAGATATGAATCGATTAAAGTCGATTGATAATATTATAAATATATTTAAACTTTATTAAACTGGCGAGCCTCTCTAATGGAATATTTTGAAACCTGATTCAGCTTGCTCGAACTCTGACTACTTGAATAATCGAGTAATCTTGAGTTGATCTCGATTATTCGAGTAGCTCGAACTTAAACTTAAATAAATCTTAAACAGTTTACGAGCTATTTCAATTGACATATTTGGCATTGTTATTATTAAATAATAATATTTTTAAATTAAAAAAAACATTAGTACTTATTTATAAATTATTTTAATTGTATCATTAATCTAATTTAATAAATATTAAGAAAATTTTTTAAATATTAACTGTTAAAACCAATTTTTTCTTCGTAAATAAAAAAAAAAAAATTCCTTCCAACATTTTACTGATGATATGCCCAAAGTTCACTTGTTCAAAGACGACTGACCGCCCATCGGATTTCTCATGAAACGAACCTAGATGATCTATTGCGATTACGTATGTTTTCTTTCCTCTTGCATTAATCATCACCGTCAACGGATCATTCATTACAAGCGGATTTCAACTTAAACCCCATTAGCCACAATTTTTACCAAAATCCCAATCGAATATTAACTGCTCCCCGATAAGACTTCAAGAAGCCATCTCAAAAAATGAAAGAAAAAGAGGCAGATTTCAAAGCCAACATACACGAATTGTGAACCAGGAATTATTTAAAATCTACAGGGGCAATTTGTCAATTTGTATTACAGTAACAATATCTTACACATACATCCTCTTAACAATTACAGGATAAGAAATCCAGACACCAAATAACAACTTTCAAGCAGAGTGCATGAAGCCCAAAACATTGCAGAACACCAACTCATCTCCTATGACTGCCACAATAAGATCAAATGATATCAGGAAACCAATAAAAAAAAAAAACAAAGACTAAACAAAAGGTGAAAAACATGTCAGGAAAGACATTCCAACAAAAACTTTTAAGAAGCACCTTGTTAGCAATATTATTTGAGAGCCAGTCAAGTCCTTCATAAAGACCTTCACCAGAAGTAGCACATGTGCTCTGGATATACCTGCAAAAACAAAACAGAGAAAAAATGAACACGGTTTTCTATCTGATGATTGTGATTGGTTCAACTTAGGAACTATTTAACAGAAATATATATATATATATATTTCTATATATATATATATATACCAATGGCGTTGACGGAGTGAGTGAAGCCCAAGCTTGTCAGTAATTTCAGCAGCATTCATAGCATTTGGCAGATCTTGCTTGTTGGCAAAGACAAGCAGCACAGCATCCCTCAACTCATCCTATGCATAAATAAAAAATAATAATTCATGCATGGTTAAAAACATGATATTGTACATAACCATAAATTTTCCTTCCAAATACCAATATTGACTGTGGGAACGACAATGATGCCAGTATAGACCATGGGAAAGACAATGATGCCAGTATAGATCATGGGAAAGACAATAATACCAGCATAGACCATAGGGAAGGACAATAATGCCAGCATAGACAATGGGACAGACAGTGATACCTCATTCAACATCCGATGCAGCTCATCTCGAGCCTCAACTATACGGTCACGGTCATTGCTATCAACCACAAATATCAACCCCTGGGTGTTCTGGAAGTAATGTCTCCACAAAGGTCGAATCTATCCACGAGCCAAAAAGATTGTCCATCAGCAGGTGATTCAAATAGTTACATGCATCAACAAAAAATAGCCACAATCAATGAGCATCCTTGGTAGATTCACACTATTTCTTATGTTTCAAGCAACATGGACAACATTCAGTATGTAGGAAGCCTCAAAAACAAAAAGAGATAGTTGTCTTATTTAACATAACACATGAATGTCACGATAAGTGCCTTAGGCAAGTGCATTGCCTACAACTGAAACTGCACAAACAACAGTAGAAGACCACCCACAAGCACGTGGAGTACCGAGCAACTGCAAACATACATGAATCATAACAAACTGAATTGTCTAACCCAGCATTGGATAGCCTTCCCTTGTTGAATGTAAGGAAAAACTTGAAATACATGATGGCACATGTCAATTTAGCTTATGATTTTGTTGTGTGCTGACAAAGGTATCTATTCAGCACAAGACCGTCCATAAGCACACATATTGTCAGCAACTGCAGTTGTAGACAAGAAGAGATGTGTTCGTGATGCATAAAATTTCAGCCACGCAATGACAGATTTTCCTCAACCAGAAAAAGGAAAATTCAAAATACTGTTTGACTAAAATAAATGTAGCTTATGATTATGTTATGTGCTAATGGATCATATCTAATTAGCACAAGACCGTCAATAAGCACACCTTAAGAAAAAGGTTATTAGTCAAACAAACAAATAATAAATGAATGTTGTGTCAAGTTTGGTCAATGATTATGCACTATCAAGGATCACTGTCAAAATTGAAATATTCACAACATCTAGCATATAAAAATTTGTAATAATAGTATTGGTTGTTTCCAGATTGTGATCATATTTACCTTGTCCTGACCACCGACATCCCAGACAGTGAAGCTTATGTTCTTATACTCCACAGTCTCCACATTAAATCCTGAGAGAAAACACAAGTAGGCATCACTCACCCAAACGACACAATTTGCAATCAATCATCTTTCATATACAAATAAGCTTACATGCTTAATGCCAGTGAAAATATATCAAAAATTTTGACAGAAAACATACCAATGGTAGGAATAGTAGTGACAATTTCTCCCAGCTTGAGCTTGTACAAGATGGTGGTCTTACCAGCAGCATCAAGACCCACCATAAGAATACGCATCTCTTTCTTAGCAAACAGCCGACTGAACAGCTTGGTGAAAGAAAGCCCCATCTTTTTCTCTCAGCTGAATTCAAAACGCAACCCAAAGTTCAAAAAAAAAAGCACTCATACATCCTTCAAAATTGCTCCCTCCACAAATAAACGGCCAAAGACAAAAATGCAAAACATACAGGCTAGATCTAGAGATAAGGAATGTGCACCTACAATATACACAAATACATTCCCAGAATAAAAGCTCTAGATGATTCCTAGCATCATAACACCATAGATGATTTCTTCCCTTAGTGAACATAAATAGGGAAGCAAAATGGGTATGAATAATTTGTGACCGCATTTTCCTACCGTACAAGGCAGCAGTAATCTGCCATTTCATTCTAAGCATCAATCCTTAACCATATTTCATCTTTTCCAACACATTTAGCAGATTCAGTACCTCCTTTCCATGCAACAACAGAAACACATATGTATATATTACACGAAGAAATCAAAACAAATCACTGAAGTGCATCAGATCTATCGCAAACATAAAGAAATCAATACAAATCAAATGATACAAAAACAATAACCAAATCCAGATCGAAAATCAGATCTGAAATACCATTAACTTATTAAGATTAAATCTAAAAAGTTAATAATTAAAGCTAATGATGGAAATAAAAAAGAGACACACAGAGATGAAACGTACAGAGGCGTAGAGGAGCAGCAGAATCGAGAGAGAAGAGAGGAAGCGGACGGTAGATGACAGGGAAAGGCTATATTGTCTATATTTAAATCAGGTTGCGTTAACGGCCGTTTAAACGGCGTTAGTAATTTTAGCGATTTCGGAGTCATTCAACGTTAGGGTTAGCAAGTTCGAGACCGCATTTGGTGCGGGCCGCAACCTTTATAACAATTTGTTTATGGACCATAGAGTCATTTAAGTGGAATCATCATTCACCCTTGAAAATCCTTTTTCTTTTTTTCTTTTTTTTAAGAAGAAAATTTGTTTATACTATATTTTAATTTTTTTTCCATTTTTTCTTATATGCCAAAAATCTTTTTTTAGAGGAAAATTTGTTATACTATAGTTTTTTTTGTCCCCATTTTTTCTTATATGCCAAAAAAAAAAAAAGGCACTTTATGTACCCAAAAAAAAAAAAAATTTAAGCTCATTTCATTTTACTACTACTTGTTTTAGAGGACATTTCATTTGCTACTAGTGGCATCTATTTATTCATTTTTGTGCTTCGCATTGGATATAGAATAATATTATTCGTTCCTACCAACCTATTAATTATCAAGTTATTTTATAGCACTTGATTTTTAATTTCATTAATAACTAAATAAATAAAATAATGATAGTATTATTTTCCATTCGTAATTTATAAATTTATTCATTATGAAACCTATTTTTAAAATTCAACGTACACAAATTTCTTAACATTAAAAACCCATAGATATTTTCGAGTAGCAAAAAACTTAGCATGAATGGCTAATTTTGGTTATTAAAATTTCAATATTTCTCGAGACATATATAATTTTTGTCATTGGATAATGTTACCACTAATTTTTCACTGATAAAATTAAACTTCTTGTTGGCCTAGATTCCAAAAATCATAACATTTGGTTACAATAAATCAAGTCTTTGACAAGCAAAACTACTACTTGGAAATTAAAGCTTCATTAGGGCAATCAAAATGAGACTACCAGGATTGAGGATGGGCGATCTAAGTCAACTATGGACCGATAAAACAAATTCAGGCTTCTGATAACACAAGTGAAAGCTTGCAATGAAAACGTTCTCACATTCTGCAAATATATATATATGTGAGGGATGAAGCAGATAGTTTGCTTCCATGTAGATTCTCTCTTATTAACTTGTAGTACCATTAGGCAGTACATGTAGATTCTCTCTTTTAACTTGCAGTCCCATTTTTGCCTTTTAAGATAACAGGCAGTTGCAATTCAAGGTCACTTTTCTCTTCTTTCCCACATTGCTTCGTTGCTTCTATCTCTTCATTAGCTTTTTTCATTTTCATCTCCTGGTCTTTCCCCCACAGAACAGCGTATAGCCCCGCCACAATCAAGACCGATCCTATAGCACTGAATCATGTACGATTGTAGTATTGGTCAAGTTCATGAATCATTAGCCAAAAATAAATTTGTAGGTGACAAATAGTCCAATTTTAGATTGCAGAAATGTGAATTATATATATATGTGAATGATGAGATGACCATATACATACGTTCCCACATAAAATTTCTCACGAAGCAGGGCCCAACTCAGAACAGCAACTATAACAAGCAACAACGGGCTGAACACTGAGACATAGAGTGCTCCTTTTTTTTGGATACTCCATGAGGTAAGGGAAAATGCTAGAGCAGAACATACAATTGCCTGCAATTATTTCATATGATTAGAAGTATGTTCGTATGTCAAAATTTTCCGGAGATGGCAAAGAATTCGGGTCTGATATCTTAACTTAATTAACGAAATATACCGCATAAAGAGCTGCAACAAGTCTGACAGGAGAGCGCAATGACCAATCGGATACGCTGTGATTAGCAAACAGGGCAATGACTACACATTCTATGCTGCCCATGAAACACATCAATAAGGTACTGGTGTAAGGAGCTGGAAACTTTTCGCCTACTTTCGCCTGCAAATTATCGAATAAATGATGTAAAAATCAATGGTTAGCTGTTGAACCTGAAACTTGCATTTCATTAAAACAATGCATCTGTAGGAGTGTGATAATGTGCATATAGTAAAGAGGATTAGTTCCACAAGCTTATCTACCTGGACTGTAAACCATGTTGCCAAAGAAACAGCACTAGCCATTATAAATAAAGAGCCTAAAATGAAGTTTGATTTTGCACCATCGTTACTGCTTTGTTTTTGATCTGCATATTTCCAGCGAATACTGGATTTGCCTATGTTGATGATCGGTCCATGGTAAAACGACAACAACATAGCTCCTCCTACACATGTTGCTGTCCCTAACAACTTAGCTTGCCCTGATATCTTCTTGATCCCCACAGTTTCTTGCCTGAAATACATTACAATAAAGAATCATTATTAGAAAGGTTAATTGTGAGTAATATATAAAATATAAATATCAATGAATGAATCTAATTAACTACCTGAGGAGGACTGCTAGGATAAAAGTTACAGCTGGAAGTATGTTGGTCAGTGCACATCCAATAGTTGGGGTGGAATTTTCTAGCCCAACAAAGTAAAAAACTTGGTTTCCAGTTACCCTGCATGTTTGGCATATAATTTTTTGACATAGTTAATTAGGATATGCTTTTTGCAGGAAAAATTCTGTACTATTTGCTATTGATATTCAAAGCAAAGAAGGTAACAGAGTATGATTGACTACCCAGAAAGGGAACATAGGAAAATCTGGAGCAGCAAAGGCTTAGTAATTTTGGGTCTTGTTTTCCTACATCAAAATATCAGGAGAAAACTTCTATTATAATAGACATAATCCCATCAAAGAAAATATAAATGGGTTTGAATGAGTGATTGAATACAGTACCATTAAACAATCAATATAATTATTGAATTTTATGTTTCAGACAAAATCAAATAAACTTAACATGAACAAAGTATAGAGAATCTTTAAAGCAAAAATGTTAAAATGAAGAAGGAAGCCTTTTTGACCAGCAGGGCTAGCTAGCTAGGTTACACCAAAAGCCAGGAGGCAGTATTTCAGAGCACTTGTAAAAAGGCCAAAACAGTTGACATTTTTAGATGCGTCAGCAGAGTACAGAAGGAAATGGACAACAGGCAGCCATGCAATGGTTCGTGTATGATACATCAAGTATATCAATGCCGAGTTTAAAGTCCTAGCATTCAAATTCTTTCAGTAACTAACCAGCACAACACCTGTTGCCCCGTGTGAATTCCAAGTTCCCAAATTAAAGCTCTGCTTTTTTATTGCAATCAAGGTTTTAAAAATAAAATCGAATAGCATATCGAATTAATAAAATTAAAATTAAATAACTGAAAAATTAATTAAAATTAAAAAATTAAAAGTCATATCAAATTAATTTGATATAAGACACACTGTTTTATAAAAATTTAAAATTTTTAAAATGATATTATTTTATTTAAAATTTAAAGATTAAAAATATGTTAAAATACCTTAAATATTATTTATATATTTTTAAAATATTAAAAAATCGAAATAATTAAGTCATTTCAATTTAAATGGATTAATTGATTGATTTAGTCATTAATTTTAAAAACAATAATTATATCCAAAAAAGTGGATTTATTTATTTTGTCCCTATTTTTTGCAGGACAGAGGTAAATTGATTAAGCAAAGCACAATATTTTTCTATTACTCACATGGTAGAAAACTCCGATTATTTGTAGTGTGGAATCTCTAAATACAATATTATATTTAATTATAAGTTTATTAATTTATGATTATTTAATATGGATTTTGAAATTAATTTTAAAAATAATATAATTTTACGTCATATGGCTACGTTCAGAAATATCATACTAATGTTATAAGAATTTCCTGCTAATCAGACAGCAAAATATTGTCCTTGGGAGATCTTTTTTTTTTTTTATCACTAATTAATTAAAAAATCTGACTAAAACTTAAAGCAGCGGTCCAGGAAGCAAATGGGGGCCACTGCCTTCAAACTGTTTTTAAAAAATTTTTTAATAAAAATTCAATTTTTATTTTTTGAAAAATATTTATTTATACCTCCAAAATTTTAAATATGAGGGGAAAAAAGAAGAAAATTTGACATGGGAGTATTTTTATAAGTAAAGTACACAATATTATTTTCACTAAGAAAAAGAGAAAACAAATGGTGTTAGTAACACTTATATACATTCTTGAATTCATAATAATGGCAATAAAAGATGATGAATTTGCATCAGGAAATGGATTCAAGAAAACTGCCTAGTGTTCAAGAAAAAAGCTAATTAACTAGTAATTTCTTTAACCTATTTTTATGTAGTATTTGATCAAGTGGTTGCGTGCACAATTGGCATCAACCAAAAAATTTGAAATTTCAGGAAACAAACCAAATATGGTACATGCAAAGCCATTATTGTCAAAAGAAATAAAAAGACTAGAGCTTGGGTGTGCCTACTTCTTTAATGTTAGCGTTATCAAGAACTCACTTTTAGCTAACTGTTTCTTGAAAGAGAGTTTACAAGAACTTACCATTCAAAGAAATACGCAAATGGGACCATCGCAACGGTAGCAAAGATTTGCCGGTAAGACACAAGAACAAGTGGCTTCATTCCGGAATCCATTGCAAGTTTTGAAGTAATGTTCATCCCTGCAAACCCAAATTGTGCAATCACCATAGCCAAGAATGGAAAAACATCACCCACCACATCCATTATACTATATATCTTTTCTCTTCTCTTCAAGAAACTAACTATAACTATATATATATATGTATATATAGTTGGTGGAGTGGGTGTTAGTAGAGGGGGGTGTTAGTAGAGGGAGGGGGAGATGATATTATATGAAGCGAACTCAAGAAATGGAAGTCATTTATATAGATATATAGGGAAAGAAAGCAGCGTAGAGTTTTCTTTTTTCTTTTTCCAATACAAAACGGAGGCAAAAACTCAGGCGAAGCTAAACAGAGTTTTCTTTTTCTTTTTATTTATAACAGAAAGTGGAAGAAAAGAAAATCTAGGCATTAAAAAGAGAGAAAAAGGGTTCAGGATTTCTTGTAACACTTGTGCTTTTGCATGGACAAAATGGTTGCCATTTTAGTGTAAATATTTAAAGCTACTTTTGAGGTTTGTCTCGTCCTTTGAAACTTGCCAGCTCTTTGCTACGTTTGCTAACCTCCGATATCCTGCTGCATTTTTACATGTCACCATAAACAATATTTGTACTAGGGCAAAAATTGTAACATTAACTTAGAAAAGTTTTAAAAAAAGAATAATAATCTTTTATGTTGATGTGAGATTCACTTTGAAAATGATGATTCCATGTATTTGTAATTGCATAATATAGGCCTATATTTATATGTGTTTTAGGTAATGCAATCATTTATCTTGAATTAAAAGTGTATGTTGTCTGATATGATTTAGAATGAATCTCAAATTAAGTTTAAATTTTACTTTATATATTTTCAAATCAGACTAAATCTATGAATGAGTATTTAATTTAGGAATGTTGAAACCTAAATGAGATTTTGACTTTGAATCTCAATAGGCTTAATTTGAAAGATTAAGCCAAATCAAGTCGTTAATAAAAATTGATGTCTTTAAAATTAGACTTATTATTGAGTTAGTCGATTAGTCAATTTTTGATTTGACTGATTTAATTTATTTAAACAGTTATTTTAAAATAATTAAAAATATATAAAAACTAAAAATTCTAAAAATAAAACAAATTATAGAATATGATAGAATATTTTTAAAAAATGTTTTTTATAGTTGAAACTTTGATAATAATGTAATTCTTTTTGAATTTCTTACAAAATAACGCAGTTTTAGGTGAGACTGATTTGATTTAATTAATTAATTTTAACTGATTTTTTAAATAATTTTAATTAATTTTGACCGATCTTTAGTTTATTGATTTTAAATTTTAACTAGTGATTTGAAAATCGGATTAAATCAGTTAATCAAATTAGTAAAATCAGAAATTAGATCATTGATTGGTTCTGTTGGTTTTGAACTGATTTTTAAAATTATTTTTATTTTTAAATATTATAAATATATTTCATTTTTTAAATTTTTTTTTTTATTTTTTAGAACTATTCTAGTAATAAAATTAAACTAATTAAATTATATTAATCAAATAGATCATTTTGATAATCAATCAATGGATTGATTCACTAAGATTTAATGAAAAGATTATTTTAAATTGAGTTAAATCATCAACTAACTTTTAATTTTATTAATTCAATTGGCGGATTCAGTCTAGAACATTGATTTTTTTTACTTCACTGCCTAGACCAAATAATAGAGACCTCATGTAGGACATTTTATGCAGTAGATCGTGCCTGTGTTTGTGAGTTAGTGCTACATATCCAACAAATTGGATTAACAAACGTTTTAAAGATTATTGGATTATTGAGATAGTGCTGTTTTTTTTTTTTTTTTTTTTTTTTTTATTGAAAGGGAGAGCTTAGTGTGGCTTATTGGACTATGTTGTTTAAAAGATTATATATTGGATAACAAGTGTTTTTTCTATTAGGGTACTGATCTTTCAAAGCAATCACTTCTATTGTTAGGGGATTAGTTATGATTTCAACCGTAGGATTTATACTAATATATTTTTAGTACCTTATTTTTTCAAAAATTAATTTAAACATTCTTTTAATTGGACCTGTTGACAGTTTTTTCCATCAAAACGATATAAAAGTAAGTATGTAATTGCCCTTATATAATTATATTAGATCATAACTTCCTGTGGACTTTTTACTTCCATTCTTTCTTCACTTTACTAATAACTTCCAAAAAATTTTTTTTCATCTTCAAATTTTTATTGCATACAAATTTACAACTGCAAATATCATTAAAAAACAACATTTAAATTGCACCAAAGCTACAGTAGAAATGAGTGTTTTATGATTCGACTTAACATGCATAATAGAATAAATGTTGTACCCAGTTGCTTAAAATTGTTGCATATGCATTTTGGGATAATGTGGATGATTGGTATATGAAATTAGTGTTATGATTGATAGGTCGATTTTGAACTATTTGTTTAAAATTTTTGAGGTGAAACTAAGGTTGTTTTACATATGGATTTATGAGTTTTGTACGTTATTTGAAATGAAACTCTGCTGGAGTAGAAAAGTTTTTTTCAGTCCTACGTTACTGACAAATGAAATTGCCTGAGCACTATGCTACAAAATTCAACTTTAATGAAGAAAAGAGGTTTGTCAAAATTTTCAAAGATTTATTGCCTTATCAATCTAGTTGATGATTATTTTGCTTGCTTTCCTTACATACTTACATATTTCCTTATGTTTGTAGACTAGAGATGAAACCTTTATCCTAGTCAACATAATTGAGAAATATATTCCATTAATATGGTGGTTAGGACTAAGAGGGTATCAGTGAGGAATTTAGAAATTAGAATGATATCAGAAACCAACCCACATAGCCCATAATTGATGAAAATAAGTGTGAGCCTATAGTTATGTAATTACCTTGGACAGGTGCAGATGATAATATGGGATGTATAGGCCATGATAGGAATTTCAGCGAGAAAATGAAAGTGTTGATCATGTTGGCTCATTTTGATATCCCATATTGGGGAAATAATAAAGGGAATAAATTTTTTTTTATATAAATAGAGTCTTAATTCCTTCAGTTTGATCATCCCAAAATGATTTACTCACCTTTTAGGCAATTTTCGATATTTCTCTATTTTCTGTAATTTTTCACTTTGTAGTTTTTTCTTAGTGAAATATAATTTTAGTAGTGTCTGAGAATGTAAGCATAATTGGCCAAACTTCGTTAAATTCTGGTGTTTTTATTTTTATTTTTTTCAATAGCTATTTTGTAGGGTATAGTTGTAGTGATATATTGCGCGGTTAAATTACTATTAGAGTGATTTTGTCTAAGGAGATTGGATTTTAAGTGGGACCGCTTATGACCCCTCCAATCTTTTCTGGGAATCAACCTATAGTGTGGTTTTTCAATACAATCTTTCACTCTCTATTCATCTATAAATTTATCAGGTAAATTTGGTGGGTGAAATATTACCCTTGTTCCACAACAATTGGTATCAGAGCCAAATATTACTCTTACTATGCTCTGTGGTTGCAGTTTAATCTGATCTTCAACATCAGAAAAGATTTCCTTAGGCTAGTTGTATTTTGCTTTAAAGGCTATTGGAGAATTTTGTAATCGAAATTGAGAGCTCTTCAAAAATATCCACGCCTACCATGTCGACAGTTTCATCACAACCTATCTGGGTAAGAACTGCTGTGACAAATTCAAAATTGGCAGTGAAAATCTTAGATGGCACATGTCATTTCGGTATGTGGCAAAGTAAGGTTTTAGACGCTCTTTTTCAGCAAAGTCTAGATATTGCCATTGAAGATGAGAAACCAGATGATGTTGAGGAGAAAGATTGAAAGACGATCAATCGATTGACATATGGTATAATTCGATTATGCCTTTCTAGAGAGCAGAGGTATACATTCTCGAAAGAAACCTCTGCAAGTAATTTATGGAAGACACTAGAAGAAAAATTTCAGAAGAAATGCAGCCAGAATAAGCTTTACATGAAGAAGAGGTTGTTTCACTTTACTTATGTATCAGGTACCACAATGAATGATCACGTTACCAGTTTTAATCAGTTGATTACTGATCTAGTGAATGTAGATGAGACATTTAAAGATGAAGATCTAGCTCTGATATTGTTGGGATCACTTTCCAAGGAGTTTGAGTTTCTTGAAACTACTCTGCTTCATGAAAAGACTGTTGTATCTCTTAAAGAAGTATGTGTTGCCTTATGCAGTTATTAACTAAGGAAGAAGGAGAAGAAGGTTAGTTTCAGCGGAAATGCAGAAGCTTTGGTAATCAGAGGCTATTTGCAGAATCAAAGTATGAGAAAGAAAGGGAGATCCAAATCAAGGCCCAAGTTAAGCAAAAATGAGTGTGCCTTTTGTCAAGAAAAGGGGCACTGGAAGAAGGATTGTCCAAAACTAAGAAATAAGGGCAAGCCTGATAAAGGAAAAACTGCAGCATAATCAAATGTCGTTGAAATTGATAAAGTAGTGTCAGATTACTCACTTGCTACATCATCAAATGATTCTTATGATGTATAGCTATTAGATTTAGCATGTAGCTATCATATGTGTCCCAACAAGGAATGGTTCTTTGATTTTAAAGAACTTAAAAATGGTAGAGTTATCTACAGAACAAATAATATCCCTTTGACAACATATGAGATTGGTTCGATTCGCTTGAGAAATGCGGATAAATCAATCGTCACCTTAACAAATGTTCGTTATGTGCCAAAATTGAGCAAAAATCTCATCTCTGTCAGAATCCTAAACTCAAAAAGGTTCGAGGTGAAAGTGAAAAATGGAGTGATGATGATTATCTTTGGTGCACATGTGATATTGAAGGAAATTCGAAAGAACAACAATCTGTACCACTATCTAGGTAGCACAGTTACAAGAACAGCAGCAACAACAACTTCTATAGATGATCGAAAGTCATAAGCAACCAAGCTATGACATATGCACTTGGGGCATGCTAGAGAAAAATCCTTGAATTTGCTTACTAAGCAAGGATTATTGGAAAGAGTGCAAACTTGTAAATTGGACTTTTGTGAGCATTGCATCAAAAGAAAGCAGACAATGGTCAAATTTGGGACAACAATCCATAATACTGAAAATATCTTGGATTATGTTCACTTTGATATTTGGGGTCCCTCCAAAACTAGTTCTTTGGGAGGGAAACACTATTATGTGACATTTGTTGATGATTTTTCTCAGAGAATATGAGTGTACACAATGAAGATAAAGGATGAAGTGTTAGGAGTTTTCCTGAAATGGAAAAAAAATGATGGAAACTCAGATAGACAAAAGGATCAAAAGTCTCTGAATAGACAATGGTGGAGAATATAGAAGCAATCCATTTGAGAAAATTTATGAAAATGAAGGCATTGTCAGACACTTCACCGTCAGATTTACACCATAATAAAATGGTGTGGCAAAACGCATGAATCGAATATTACTAGAGAAAGTTCGATGTATGTTATCTAATGCTGGGTTGGGTAAAGAATTTTAGGCTAAGGCTATAACATATGCGTGCCACCTCATCAATCGTCTACCATCTACTGCTATTGATGGAAGACGTCATTAGAGAAATGGTTTAGAAAGCTTGTTACAGATTATGATTCCTTACATGTATTTGGTTCCACAGCTTACTACCATGTTAATGAGTTAAAGTTGGATCTAAGAGAAAAAAAAAAAGCATTGTTCAGGGGGATCACCTTTGGCATAAAAGGCTATCGTCTATAGTGTTTAGAGATAAACAAAATAGTTTTTAATAGGGATGTCACCTTTGATGAATCTACCATATTGAGAAAGGTGGATGTTGAGCAATTAGATGATACTCCTAAGCAGGTGGAGTTTGAGAGAATAGTAATCCCAGAAGGCGTTGAGATTCATCCTACGGTAGAAGGAGATTCTTAATAAGAAGGAGTTCAAGGACTTCCTTAATAACTTGAACCAAGTACATCTAGAAGGCCAGATAAGGTGCATAGAATGCTTGGCCATTTTGCTAATATAGTGACTTATAAGAAGACGACATAATTGTCTGGTCACTATATTGATATAGTGTCTCATGCATCTCCAGTTGTAGCTGATGTTATTCCTACCACTTTTACTAAAGTAGTCCAAAGTTTAAAAAAAGAAAAGTGGACGATTACCATGTATGAAGAAATACAATCGCTTTATAAGAATCAGACTTGAGAACTTGCTAGTCTCCCAAAGGGAAATAAAGCAATTTGATGCAAATGGGTCTTCGAAAAGAAAGAAGGATTTCCTAGCCAAGATGATTTTCGCTACAAAGAAAGATTAGTGGCTAAAGGCTAAGCTCATATGGAGGGAATTGATGATAATGAGGTATTTTCTCCATTTATGAAGCATTCCTCCATTAGAATTTTGTTGGCTTTAGTAGCACAGTTGGATTTAGAACTAGTTCAATTGGATGTAAAAACTGCATTTTTACATGGAGACTTGGAAGCGAAAATCTATATGACTCAGTCAGAAGGGTTTAAGGTTGCTAAAAAAGAAAATTTGGTATGTAAACTTGAGAAATCTTTGTACGGGTTGAAGCAATCTTCAAGGCAGTGGTACAAAAGATTTGACAAGTTTATGATAGAGCATAATTACACCAGAAGCAAATATGATCATTGTGTGTATTTGCGCAAGCTATAAGACAGATCCTTCATATATCTTCTTATTTATATTGATGATATGTTGATGGCTTCAAAGAGTCAGACAGAAAATTAAGAAATTGAAGACTTAGTTAAGAAAGAAGTTTGAAATGAAGGATTTAGGCGAAGGAAAAAAGATTTTTGGCATGGAGATTACCAGAGATAGAAAATCGAGGAGGCTTTGTTTGACTCAGAAACAATATTTGAGAAAGGTACTATAACGCATAGGCATGAATGAAAATACAAAACATATTAGTACTTCGCTTGCTCCTCATTTTAAGCTAAATGTCTCTATGTCACCAAAGAATGATGCAAAACAGGAGTACATGTCAAAAGTATTGTATGCAAGTGTCGTTGGTAGCTTGATGTATGTTACGGTCTGTACAATCCCGACATTTCACAAGCAGTTGGGATTGTGAGCAGGTATATGCATGATCCAAGAAAGGAGCATTAACAAGCTGTGAAATGGATTCTACAGTACATTAAAAATATCGTGGATTTTGAATTGATATTTGAGCATAAAAACGGTCAATGTGTAGTCGGATATTGTGATTTAGATTATGCTGGTGATCTGGATAAACATCGATCAACTACTGGTTATGTATTTACTCTTGCAAAGGCACCAGTTAGTTGGAAGTCTACTTTATAGTCAATAGTTGCTCTGTCTACTACAGAAGCAGAGTACATGGCAATCACAAAAGTTATAAAAGGAAGTAATTTGACTTTAAGGGTTATTTAGTGAACTGAGAATTGAGCAGAAGTACGTCAAAGTACATTGTGATAGTCAGAGTGCTATCCAGTTAGAAAAAAATCAAGTTTATCATGCAAGAACGAAGCATATCGATGTTCGATATCATTTTGTGAAAGAGATTATAGAAGAAGGTGGAGTTAGAATCCAGAAAATTCATACCACTGAGAATCCTGCTGACATGGTGACAAAAATTATCACTGCGGTCAAGTTCCAACTTTGTTTAGACTTGATCAATATTGCTTAAGTTTGATGTTGAATTTGGAGACATTATCAAAAGTTATTTGAGGTGAGATTAAAGATGTTGAAACCCGCCAAGGTGGGGATTTGTTAACTATGTTGGCCCATTTTGATATCCTACATCGGGAAAATAACAAAGGGAAATAAAGTTTTTTTTTTATATATAAATAGAGCCTTAATTCATTTTTTATTATCCCAAAATGGTCTACTCATCTCTTAGGCAATTTTCAATATTTCTCTATCTTCTGTAATATTTCACTTTTTAGTTTTTTTCTTAGTGAAATATAATTTTGGTAGTGTCCGAGGACATAGACATAATTAGCTGAACCTCATTAAATTCTAGTGTTCTTATTTTTTGTCTTTATTTTTTAATAGCTATTTTATAGGGTATAGTTATAGTGATATATTATGCGGTTAAATTACTATTAATGTGATTCTGTCTCAGGGGGTTGGGTTTTAAGTGGTACCGTTTGTGACCCCTCCAATCTTTCTTGGGAATCAATCTATAGTGTGATTTTTTAATACAATTTTTCACTCTCTATTCACCTATAAATTTATTAGGTGAATTTGGTGGGTAAAATATTACCCTTATTCTACAACAAAATGTGGATGATAAAGTGAAAGTAGGATTGTAGGTTAATGTAAGTGAGTAGGGACATGAAGAGGCTGAAGTTAATGTAAAGCATGAGCAAGGTTTAGAAGGTGGTGTTGATAATGTAAAGATTTTCGAAGATGCAAGGGATAAGGATGATATTGTTCATCAGAGCACTGTATTTAAGCATGATAATTTAGGTGAACGGTGATTTGTAAGGAATGAAGAAAATGTTTTTGAGCCTGAATTTGCTAGTGATGGACTAAATGTAGGTGAGCAAGTGGAGGTGGATCAAGTTGAGTCTAGTTTTCCAATTGTGGATTGAGATAGGGTTACAATTAAAGGCAGAGATAGAGGTAGGGCTAGATAAAGTGAAAAGAGAAATTATAATAAATCTAGTAGCAGTAAGAAAATCCTTATATGCACTATGGACATAAGAAAAAAGAGCAATATTATATGATGAGAAAGCAAGTAACAGGATATAGAGAAACATACTTGAAAGTATTGAGTTTCTTGATGATGAATTTCACTTTTTCTTTATAGTAATGGCTCTGACTAAATATAAGAAAGAGGTGGAGTATTTAGTAATAGTGATAGTGAGGCTAATGATGCTAGTATAGATATATTACAGAATGATCTTTATGACATTTTTAATGATGATGATTGTTTGAGTGATGTTAAATTTGGTATGTCTATTGATGTTAATACATCTTTAGTTTTAGATGATGGTAGAGAAATTTGGAAAAATAAAAGAAAAGGGAGACTGCTAAGTGTAACGAGTAAAATCAGAGGAACACCTAAATTAATTTGTCAAAAAATGAGCGACTAAACAATATATTAGAGAAAACATCGTAATTAAGCCATTGTCAGGAAAGGTGATAAAGTAGAGGTAATTGGCAAGGCTTTTGTGAGCGCTGTAACTAATGCCCTAGTCTTCCTCCTCCTTTTAGGCCTTTATTTAGTGGGGGCAGAGTGAGTGCTGCCTTTTGTTCTTTTTTTCCCGGTTGGAAACCCTTGCACTAAGGTTAAGGTGGAGTGCTTCCCACATGAGGCGTTTCGGGCAAAAAAGCCAAAAGGTTGCGTTTTAGCCGTTTCATTTATGCTTTAAAAATAATAATCTTTTAATTCTTTTTTTTTTTTTTTTTTATTTTTTTTGTGGTACATCCCAATATTCAAAGGATGATCAAATACTCGACCGTTGCACCTCAATAATATATGTGCTCTTAACTTTATTGATTTGTATTGTTGTGAAGATAGTTACACATCAATGACCAACTTTGGCACACGATAATCTACTTCCATCATTCAATAAAAAAAAATTTTAATTCCAAACGTGTGCATTTTTATTAAATGGCTCAATACTTAATAAGGTGTGCCAATTTTTTTCTTTTAAGTTTGAATATGGTAAAAAAAAAAGGACAATTAGAAGATAATTTAGATAATTTTTTTTTATAAATTTATTAAATTTAGAATAGATAAATTTGTTTATATTTGTATATAAAGAGAATGCATTGTGCAAAACTCATTAATTTCAAGAGTTAGTCTAGATAATTAAAGAAATTCGTTCATTTTTATTTTTTAAAAATTTCATTTTTATTATCAGTAGTTAGAGATAATCAATAACTCTAAATGCATTAAGCTAGTATCGGGGTGCACTCTTAAAAAAACTCACTAAGCCTTATTATATAAACTAATTCAGAAATAATATATAAGTCATGCTAATAGGGATCACTTAATTGCATTAAGGTATAGCAATTGAATTGTGTATTAAATTATTTTTTGAAAAAATCATAATTATTTATCTAAAACTATTATCAGATAATCATTTATATATAAATATGATTTTTTTATTTTTGGTCAAATACAATTATGTCTTGACTTGATGTTTATATGTGCAGTTCTATAACAAAAAATTTTCCATGATTTTAATACAAAATGGTAGGGTGATTAAGTATAGACAACTAATATAACTTAATTATATATAATGTATATAAGCATATATGACTTATAAATAATATATATAACTTATTTAATAAGCATATATATAAATAAATAATTTTTATATAATTTAATTATTTAGATCATTTTGATTTAGTATACTTTTAATTTGATTTAGTTGAATATCAATTTGAATAATAAAATTATTAAAATTAAAATCAAATATATTATTCATTTAGTTAAACATGATTTCAATTTGAATATTTTTAATTATTCATCTTCAATTTATTCAAAATGGTAATCATTTATTCATGTAGTCTGTCCAACACATACTTTATTCACGATATGGGTACTCCTCTCCCAAAAGTGAAAATGACATGCACGTGATACGATACAAACGATGTTGAATTTAAATCTTTATTCGTATGTAAAATACAAGTTATAACTTTTAATTCAAAGATCAAATAGGATAAATTTTTAAATCTCAATTAGATATCTAAAAATCTTATTTTTAGCAATCTGAATTATAAAAGATTTAAGAGGTGTTAATTTCAACTTTAGATTAAACAAGTTTGTGAAATTATTAAGTCTTCAGTCAAAAACATTAAAACAATAATTAAAAGAAGAAAAAACATTGTTCGGAACAACATAAACAATTAAAAGCGTTAAACAAAAAATAAAAAGATTTATCCCTATTAAAATCACGTTTTAAAGAAGAAGAAACACATTGCAATTAATTTAAACAAGTTGAAGAAATGAAAAAAAGAAGAAAGTAAAGAAAAATTAGAAATAGAAAAACACGGAGAAAAATAAGAACAAAAACATTTAGAAGAAGAAAAACAATAAGAAACATCTAAACAAAAATTAGAAAACTCTTTTTTACACAAATTTGCAACCTCACTTTTCATTATAGCACCATTATCAATATCAAGAGTTAAGTTGGCTTTTTTGCTAGCTCCTTCATTGAAAATCATTTTTCATAACCTTACAAAAGAGACATAAAAGCACCATATAAATTATTGTAAAGTTTGTTAGTTGCACAATACATCCCTTTGAACAAAAATATAGATGTGGCCTTAGAAGAATAGCTCTCATCACTCTCTTTTAACATTAGGGGTTTTTTTGCACACCCTTTTCTTTTGCATACATCTCTCTTTTTTTTTATGTGCATCCACTCTAAACTCTCTTTACTTGCGCTTCTCATGGGTTTTCTCACAGCTCTCCTTTTATCGTATTAATTCTTTTTCTTTCTTAACGCTTTTTTTTTTCTCTCTCTCTCATTACATTTTAGTCCTTATAAATTTGTTGAGATGATGAAGAATACAAAATAATATATTTACCCCCAAAATCAAACTCATAAGTATTAGAGAACCCATTATGTTTAGCTCGCCTATCAAATTGTCATGGTATACCTAAAAGAATATGGCTACCTTGCATAAGAATTATATCACATAGCACTTCATCCTTATATCTACCAACGACAAACGCAATTTTAACTTGCCTAGTAACTTTTACTTCCCCATTATCATTTAACTATTATAAGTTATAAGATTTAGGATGTTTTCTAGTTGGTAATTTAATCTTTTCAACAAGATAGGTACTAGTCGCATTAGTGCAACTATCACCATCAATAAAAATAAGACAAAGATTACGATCAATTTTACTCTAAAATGGAAAATATTTTCTTTTTGCTCTTTACCATCCTTAATTTGGGCACTTAAAGATCTTCTTGCAAATAAAAGTTTTTTGCTACTAACAACATCAATCTCATCATCACTATGATTTGCCATGATTAGAAATAACAAAAGAATATCCTCACAGAATCACTCATTCACGTGTTTACCCTAAAAAAGATAACACTCTTCTTGTGTTTCACACAATAAGAATTTTTCCTTCTTATGATCTCACACACTTTTGCATTTTTACCTCTCAATATTTTTTTTGAGGTATTAGTTACTTTATGCCAAGTCAAACTTAAACTGAACACAAACAAGTAAAACTTGTTCTTAAAATATTTAGAAAATAAAGGAATTAAAAAGAACACAATTGGTTGTAAAAATAAATTTCTAAAGACCTAATCACAATCTAAAAATTTAGAAGGAATTTTGAAGTGCAAATTGGTGTTTTAAACTCAAGAATATTTTAAAAAGTATGCCTAGGCTAAATAGAAAAGGGAATTTCAAAATTAGCTTTAAAATATTATATTTGCAATTCTTAACTTCTTTCTTTTCTCTCTCTCTCTCTCTCTTGTTTATCTATGTTTTTTTTTTTTTTTACTTTTTGAAGCTAAATCAAACTTAGAATTGCAAGAAACACACAGAGCAACTCAAGAACACAAGATTAAACAAGAAAGCTAAATTTAACACCTATAGGGGTATTTAACCTCTCTTGAATTTTGAAATATGGTTTGGCTTTAGACACCAAGAAACACCAAAAATATGATTAGTAACAAAAATAAATAATTTGAAAGGAGCAAGGATGAAGAAATTGCAGGAAATAAGCTAGAGTCAAGTTTTTCTTAATTTAATAAGATTTTGGAAACTATCAAATTTTAAGAAATTTCTTGAATCAAACACTAATTGCAAGAAATAAGCTAGAGTCAACTAAGGACACAAGAAGGGTTAATTGATGAAGAAATTTGATTTTGAATGGAAGAAAAATAAGAAATCAAAGATTTTGCAAAGTTCCCAAATTTAAGGAATTTTTGCACAAATATGCGATTTTGATGGAATTTGAATATGATTTTTGACAATGTGATCTTTGATGATGAAACGAGACTAATGAATGTAGACACAATGAAAAGAAACAAATTTGAATGTAAGAATTGGAAAGAGGCCGAATTGGAGAAGAAAAGTGATGAATGCGATTTTGATGAACTAAGAACAATGCAAGGACAAGAAAGATCGAATCCTTTAATCTTGAATTTACCTTGGCTTTGATACCAAATAATACAAATGATTGGATTTGAATCCTTATTCGTATGTAGATTTTATATAGAACATAAGTCCCAAGTTTTAATTCAAAGATCAAATAAGATAAACTCTTAAATCTCAATTAGATTTCTAGAAAACTTATTTCTAGCAACCTAAATTATAAAAATTTAATAGGTGTTAATTTCAATTTTAAATTAACTAAGTAATTTAAGACTTAGATTAAACAAGTTTGTGAAACTATTAAGCTGTTATTCGACAATTTGACCAAATCCTTTCAAGAACTCAATAAGAGAATTAATATCTCATAAAAAATCAGAATTATATTGATCATCAACTATATCTTACACTTTTTTATAGCCCTTTATATAGGCTTTACATTACTTTTCTATGTAGGAAGAAAAAAGACTTAATTATAATTTAGAAAATAAGAAACAATCTAAATAGGAAGAGAACATGTCCTATTCAGCCAAATAGGGTTTTAATCTCCTAAATACGTATTATTCCAATTGAAGAAAGGAAAATAAAAACTCCTAGTTATGTAGGACATAACATTTGGCCAAAAGAAAAAGAAAAGCAAGAGAATGACATGTTGAGATCTTATCAATCTTTGAAAAATATTTTGACTTGACTTTTTGACTTTTCTTCTTTATGTGTTGCCTCTCCTTTACTTCCTCTTTAGGACTTTTATTCTTCCACCAAAAGATACTTGAAATATTCTAGAACTTTCTTGGAACTTTCTAGAATCTTTTAGAACGTTTTTATTCAAAATTTCCCCATTTATTGAATTGGACTTCTTGATTTCATTTTGGGGATCTACATATGAACTAGAAGCACAAAAATGATATTTTTGCCTTCGTGAAGAAGATTGTCCAAATAAGATAAATTCAAATATGACAACTCTAAATATGGTAAGTCTAAATAAGACAAGTTCAAATATGACAGTTCTAAATATGGTAGGTTTTAATGCTTTTGTGATGTCTTTCTCCTTAAAAAGAAATCTCCTTACTAGTCAATTTCATTTTTGTAACCTTGAGCTTGCCCCTAACTTAGTTCATATCATACCCCCTCTCTTCAAAAAGATTTGTCCTTAAATTTTTGCTTACAAGAAAACAAAAACCAAGTATAAAAAACGAAGATAAATCTAAATCCAACTTACCATTCAAGTTGTAAGTATCTCCACCCGAATCAAATACAAATCACGTGAAACCACCTATAGAAACGTTAGAACACACCAAAGAAGTAGGGAAAGAACAAAAAAAGAAAACAAAGTAACTAAAAGAAACCTTAGAAAATATTTTCCATTTAGTATGGAGAAATACTAAAGCATCAATTTTCTTTAAAACAAAAACATTAGAAGAACTAGGTTTATCAAACAAGATTTAGAAATCAAATAAGAACATAAAACATAAGAATTTTTGAAATCAAAAGAAAACTTTCTTCTTAACAAACGCCTAAAATAGAAAAAAAGAACAAAACAATGGTTTGTAAACATTAAAATAAGAAGAGCATTTAGAAAGATAAAATTTTGAAAAAAAAAAAAAAGAAGGTCTTTCAGAAAGAACACACTTCTAGAATGAAAAATGACTTGTAAAAACAAGAATTACAAGAAGTCAAACTCCTAGAATTAAAAGAAGACAAGCTAAAAAAAATTTAAAGGAAAATAAACGTTTAAAACAAAAAGAGTTCTTTGAAACATAAAAACATAAAGAAAAATATTTACCACTAAAAGAGAAAGGATTCAAAATATTAAACATGAATAAGAACAATCACATTAAAAGCAATAAGATAAACATGAAAAACAATTAGAAGAAGAAGAAGAAGAAATGCTAAGAGAAGGAGACAAATGTTTAGAACAAAAGAAATCATTTGAAATGTAAAAGCAAGTATTTAAAAAATAAAACAAACTAGAAATGCAAAAACAATATTTAAAAAAAAAAGAACTACGCTTAGAACACAAAAAATGAGCACAAAAGCTTAAGGAGCTCAAGGTTACAAAGAATGGAAGAGATTCACAAAGACATTTCCTTCAAAAGGAGGAAGACATTATGAAAATTTCAAAAGTTGTCATATTTGGAGTTGACATATTTTGAATTGTCATATTTGAACTTATTTTATTTGGACTTGCCATATTTGGACAATATTTTTCACAAAGGCAAAATGATCATTTATGTACTTTCATTTCATATGTCGATCCTCAAAATAAGATCAAAAAGTTTAACTCTGACAAATGAAAAATTTTTTAATAAAAATCTTTTAGAAGATTCTGAAAGGTTTCAAAAAGGTTTTAGAATATTTCAAACATTTTTTGGTGGAAGAATAAAAGTCATAAAGAGGAATAAAGGAGAGACAACACATAAAGAAGAAAAATTAAAAAGTCAAGTCAAAATATCTTTTCAAATCTCAACATATGATTCTCTTATTTTTCTTCTTCTTTTGGCTGAATGTTATGTCCTACTTAATTAATGAGTTTTTCTTTTCCTTTCTTCAATTGGATAACATCTATGTATGAGATTAAAACCCTATTTGGCCGAACATAATATGTTCTCTTCCTATTTAGATTGTTTCTTATTTTCTATATTAAAATAAGTATTTTTTTTCTTCCTACATAGAAAAACAATGTAAAACCTATATAAAGGGTTATAAAATGTAAAATATAGTTGATGATCAATATAATTATGATTTCTTGTGAGAGATTAATTCTTTTCTTGAATTTTTTAAAAGACTTGGTTAGATTGTTGAGTGAAAGTTTAATAATTTAACAAACTTTTTTAATCTATCTTAAATTATTTAGTTGATTTAAAATTAAGATTAACACTTTTTAAATTTTTATAATCCATGTTGCTAGTAATAAATTTTCCAGAAGCCTAATTTAGATTTAAGAATTTGATCGTTGAATTACGGTTTGAGATTTGCGTTTTACATACGAATAAGGATTTAAATTCAACCTTGTTCATATAGTGAATCCTTAAATTATAAGGTTTAATAAGGTTTATTAAACATTTAATACTAAATTATTACAAGTTATTAACTAACAACAGTTATTATCAGTTATCCCAAACAGACCCTTAACATATAATGTACTAATTCAGATGTGTGATTCTACCTTAAAAAAAATTAAAAACTAAAATAAAGGCCAAAAAATTATTGAATTAGAACTGTGGATTCTTTAGACTAGGTGGGGCGTGTTTGAATGAAATAATATTTAAATAGTTTGTGACAATTTTGTCTCTGTTTGAGTGTTGGAGTCGTCACATAAGATTTAGGGGTCAAAAATTGTTTTCAAAGGCTAGTGGACTTATGTTTGATCTGTTAAATATTACATTCGAGTTTAAATAAATTTAAATTACTTATATTTCGAATGGAGATAAATTTACAAATTCTAAACGAATCTAATAAATAAATTCATAAAATTTTAAAAATTTTATGAATTCAAAATGCATAATTATAATATTTTTATTTTTTTAAATAAGCCTCATTATCTTAAAGAAATCATATAAAACCTTCTAATAATATATCATAACTAAATATTAAAAATAAATTAATCTGCTTAATTAAATTTAATAAATATAAAAAATTAAAATCACATCCAATAATTTTTTTTATTTTTTTCTATATTTTTATTTAATTATTTATAAATAATAATAAATTCATAATAAATTAATAAATTAAATTCTTGTAAATAAATTTTATGATTTTAAGTGTAAAATTATAGATTTTACACTTTCTAAAAAAATAAATATAAATCCTATCACGTTGAAGAGATATTATAGAAGTTTAAAATAATATACTATTTAAATATTTAAAATATAACGATAATTTACTCAATCAAATTTTAATAAAATACAAAAAATTAAACTATCATCTCATAAAAATGCAATATTCCTCTATTTTTCTTTTTCTCTTTTCTTTTTTTCTGTTTTTCTTCTTTGACTCTCTTTCCACTCTACAATGAAAAAAATAATAGAGTTTGAATGTTAGAAAAATAATAGAGTTTGAACATTAGAAAAATAATAGAGAAGTGTTGAGTTAAAGATAATAGTACAGGAAAAATTAATAATGAGAACCAAATTGAGAGACCAAGTTTATTAATTAATACTGATTATTTTTTATTACATGAAATTTTACATACATTTTAAATTTTTTAAAAAATTAAAAATAAAAAATATTTTAGAAAAAAATTTGAGAGACTAAAATTAGAAAACTCTATATACATTTAAAAATTCTTTTAAAAATTTAAAAATATTAAAAAAAAAAAAAATAGAGAAGCCAAGCTTGCAGCTATTCCCTTTGCCTCGACCACTGCATAAGGTTAACAACCAAACCCAACCCAATTGCATAAAATTGCTATTATTAACTAAAATATTTTTAATTGGATTGGGCTTGGCTTGAAAAGAAACAAATTCCTAAGCTAGGTCCATTTGATACACAAATTCCGCCTTCAGACAAAGAACCAAATTATTTGGTTAAAGCCAAGGCAAATCTAACATTGCCATCGACTTCAATTGTGAATTATATGTAGTTTTTTCTTTTCTTATATATGTGTACATGATCAGTGTCTCCTTATACCATTTTATGCTTCAACCAAAAATTAAGTACTTCTCAGATAATCCTAAAAGTGTATTCCTCACAACCGTATAATGCATATAAAGGAATTAATTTATTTGAATGGTAGTTCAAAAAATTACATCTAAATATAAAAGAAAATTAGGCAAATTCTTTCACTCACTGTATTAATTTTTAGAGTTAAATTAAATTATATATAATAAATTTAAAATCACTATAAGAAAATGGCTTATTAGCAACCAAATATTACCATCCATCTTAAAATGGTTGCTATTTTGAGTTCATAATTTTTAGTTTTGATGATTGCGAACATAGGTTAAGTACTTGATGTATTTTAGACTCATCAATTGCAAAAGTATCCATAGAAGTTCAAAGCAACAAGCAGAGACAATACCTTATACGTATTGCTAAAGTTACCTGTGTGGAACAGTCTTGTACATGCTAGAACATGTCCATTCACTATGAAGAAATATGAGAAATTTCAGATAGAAACCTAAATGGTCAAAACTGCTATTACATGGTTAAGTTAAACAGCATATGCAGCTTAGAGAAAAAATTTCAAGGATTTCTAATGGGTTCATGCACTTTAGAACAAGCTCATTCACTAAGAAGAAAATTGAAGATTTTCATGCAGAAAGTTAGAAAAGGCTAACCATCTTAAACGGTAAAATAAAACAACCTAACGCTTCTTTTACAAAATAGATGTATGTCAATTAGAATAGAACGACATATTGAAGCTCTGAATGACCAATTCATACAGTCTTATTTATTAATAAGAAAAGTGAAGATTTTTATGTAGAAAATTAGAATGGATTGGAATATTAGGACGATCTACTTGCGTAGCCCATTCATAAAGAATAAAATTGACATTTTTTAAACAGAAAAATAGTACGGTCCAAAGACTTTTGAAATGACTCAAATATACTGCCCATTCATTTTGAGGAAAATTGAACTTTTTGACACAAAAAGATAGAATAACGTGTAATAATGTAAAATGACCTAAGGGAATAATCTTGTTCATGAAGTTAAAACTTAAAGCTTCCATAACCAAAAAGTTCAACTTTGAAATAGTCCAATTCACATTGGAACAATCTTGTGTAATTTTTGAAATTTTAAATTTGGCCAAACTCAACTAGTGGACTGACCTATGCAAGAAGAAACAACCCTATTCAGTTTTGAGGACAGTTGAAGCTACACAATTTTGTCTAGAAATGGGCCTTTTTAGTAAAGTGAATATATCATTTATAGACAAACGACTAGTTTTTTTTTTTTGGTATTCTTGAAATTTAAAGACTATAAATATTGACTAATTTTTCAACTTGAGATATCAAAGGGACATTGAGATATACAAGGTACATCTCCTCAACCTTTAAGAAGTGAGAAAAATATATATATTGAAAAGGTTGAAAAACTCAAAGAGATCATTCTATTTCATCTTTGTCTACAATCTTTCTCAAACATATGTTTTGTGTAGCGATAGTGTATTGGATAGCTTGAGAGCATTAAGAGAAATTTTCGATTTTGTCATATGAGGATCATCTCTAGATTCGATAATAGCATAAACCTTAAAGAGAATTTAAGCAATATTTGAGATAATATCTATAAATTTATCCTGTGTAAGGCTTTAAGATATTAGTTGAAAAATCAATCTTGTATAAGGTTTAAGCGACATCCTGAAATTTACTTGTAATGATTTAAATAACACTCATAAGATATTTGTTAAAGTAAAACTCTCAATTGGCTTCTAGAGGAGAGAATGTAGGTTAACGTAATGTCAAACCTCTATAAATTCTATGTCATTTTGTGTGATTGTTTAATTTTTAAGGATATTAACTTCTTAAAAGGAATTTACCATAACCTATTCACCCCTTTTAAGGTTTCTTCAAAAAATAAGTGATATCAAAGTTGGGTCTTTTTTTAATTAAATTTTATTGCAAAGAGTAAAAATAAATGACAAGTCAAAAAGAATCTCAATCAATCTATAAACCTCTCTTCTTTAAAGGTAATGACTATGGATATTGAAAAATAAAATAGAGATCTTCCTTGATAGTGAAACTATAAATCTTGATTTTTATTAATAAAGTCGATAATTATAGAAATTATAAGTACTTTTACTTTTTTACTAAAATTATTTGGACACAATTGTTATTTATGATTACTTGTATATTTATGAGAATACAAATACTAAATAGATAAATAAATAAAACTAAAAATAGATAATACAAATAAATCCTAATTACAATACAACTATAATAACAACGATAAAAGTGATCACAAATGAGTGACCTATTTAAGTTACAATTATAAATTGCAATGAAATATTTAATAAATATTGATGGTAAAATTGATTGTTATAACTTATTTTGTGGTTATAAGTATACATTTTCTTTTCTTTGAATATTTTTAATGAAAAAACCTATTACACAAGTGGCAATTAGATTTTTCTCATTTCTATAAACCTGTTGCAACTTTATAAAGACTTTTAATTATTGTTTTTCCTTCATTAAAATGACCTTAGTATATCTTATTTCTTCATCTTGGAGAAATAAATAAAAAAATTTTCTTGTTTCTTTTTAAATGTGTCAATAAAGATTTAAATTCATAATTTTAATTTTGTAAAATCTAATACCAGTAGATTAACAATTATCATATAGAAATCCTTTAATTTTTTTAATATAAATGGGAGATCGTTAAATGTATAAGACAATGCTAAATAGAAAATTTTTCATTTATAGTTGCTTCAAAATAAATTATAATCTCTTCGTTTCAAATTAGATGTCTTCTTAAAGAGAAATTTGTGTCTTAAATTTCAAATTAAATATAGTTTTAAAAAGAAATTTGTGTCTCATAATATATAACGTTTTATAATTATCTATAAATATTAATTAATTTTTTAATTTTATTATTTTTTCATAATAATTGTTTATTCGTAGAATGCACAATAATTTGTGAAAATAATTAATTAAAGATAATATAATTTTTCATTTATATAATAATATCTATTAAATATAATTATTAATATATGCGCAAAAACTTTTAACAACATATATTACGAAACAAATATATATTATGAAATAGATAGAGTATTTAGTAAATTTAATGACATTTAATCAATTAATCATACTTACATATATTAACATGTTAATGACTTCCAAAAATTGTACTTGATATTATACATGATAATTTATTATTCAAATATAATTATCAAATAAGAAATAAATAATTATTTTTATATATTTTATATATAATAATTGATTTGAAACGCTTCACAATATTGCGAGAGTGTTTTAAATTAAAAAAAAAAAAAAAAAATCTCATTTCTTGTTCTGTCTAAAACAAGAACCTGATCTGGATCTGGACATTGCCCAACTCCTGACTTGTGCCAGCTTCTGGCCCACTCTTTCACAACGTAATAATATATTCAAAGCTAATCCCAACTATAAAACGCAAACAATAACTAAGTAAAACGCTGCTTGCTTTCTTCACCAATGGCCTTTCCCTTTCCGCTCCCTAGAACGCTTGTTCTCGTTATATTTCCGTTGTTCTTCTCTTCTGCTGCTTGTGACTGCAGAAGACGGCCAATCATCTTCAACTTCGGGGATTCTAACTCCGACACCGGTGGACTCGTCGCCGGGCTCGGCTTCCCTGTCAATCTCCCCAATGGCCGTTTATTCTTCCATCGATCAACTGGCAGATTGTCTGATGGACGCCTCCTCATCGACTTCCTTTGTAAGTTCCCTAGGCACCACAACATTCATTCGCAGTTATGCATCAGTCAAAGTATGCTATTTGGGACAGTGACTGTGACTCTGATCATCACTCGTTTTCTGGGCCCACTGTTAGTCTAGTGCAATGCAAATGGGTTGATGAATGCGGGGTCCATGTATTTATTTATTTATTTTTAATAAGCATGAATCTAAACTATGAAGAAAGCATTATCTGTATAAATTTGGTTAAATAGTGTTACCAGCTTTGCAATATATGATTCATATATGCTCCTTCAAGTAGAAGAGCCTGATTGATTTGATCGCCATCGCGCAAGCGTTTGACTGCCTGTCTCCTAATGTAAAAAAATTTTTTGGGTTTAAATCTATGGCCATGAACATAATGGAGACAACCAAATTTATCTGTTACTTTATTTACATTACCAATTTCAAGTAGGCATGAAATAAAGGACGCAGACAGCAATATATATTCTTGTTCCTTATCTACAACACAGAATCTCGAGTGCCTTGTTTTTAGCCCCTCTCTGACGGGGTGATGATAGGCGCATGGGATTCAAATGTCCCAATAAACGCAAAAGTATGGCGTTATGCAATCCGTAAATTAAAACGTTGGTTTACACTGTGCAGGTCAAAGTGTGAACACTACTTTCCTAAAGCCATACCTGGACTCACTAGGGGGGTCCGGGTTCACAAATGGTGCAAACTTTGCAGTTGTGGGGTCTTCAACTCTCCCAAAGTATATTCCTTTTGCGTTGAATATTCAAATAATGCAGTTCCTTCATTTCAAAGCTCGCACCCTTGAACTTGTAGCTGCTGGTAATGGTTCATTCCCAGTTTCTTACCCTTAACTTGTGCATATGTATTCGTGACATTAGTAATCCAATGATTTTATGCTTGTTTCACAGCGTAGGTAGTTTGAGATGTGCTGGAATCTGTTGTTTTTGTTTGAGCTTGGATTATATTTCAGTTTAACTTGTAAAATATTTTTGCAACTCTGCTGCTGTAGTAGATACGTAAAACAGGTAAATTAAGTGTGTTAGTTGGTTTTTAGGTTCAAGAAATTTGATCAATGATGAAGGGTTCCGAAATGCACTTTACATGATTGACATTGGGCAAAATGACCTAGCTGATTCATTCTCAAAAAATTTATCTTATGTGCAAGTGATCAAAAGGATTCCATCCATCATTCAAGAAATAGAAAATGCTGTAAAGGTAAACCACACCTATTCCCGTAAAAATCAGTAAAGCTTTGCCGTCAAGATTTCTGACTCAGAAGAATTTGTATTTTCATATGAAATAGACTTTATATGATCAAGGAGGCAGGAAGTTTTGGATACACAATACTGGGCCATTTGGTTGCCTTCCTCAAAAACTTGCGCTATTTCTGAAGAAGGATCTGGATCCACATGGATGTATTTCAAGTTTCAATAGTGCTGCCAAATTGTTTAATGAAGGATTGCAACATTCATGCAAAAAGATGAGGCCTCGATTGACAGGTGCAACTATAATCTATGTCGATATGTATTCCATCAAGTATGATCTCCATGCCAACTCCTCCAAATATGGTAAGGCCATAATTTTTCCTTTAATTTTCTGTTGTTGACTGTAAAGATGAAAGACCATCATGAAACACAACAACCTTGATAACCATTAAGTACTAATTACCTTCATATTTTGCATTCTAAATTGGTTTTCACTTTCAAATCAACTGATTGTCGAATCATTTTCTAATTTCTCAATCATATAATGATTCTAAGCTATAATATGAAATTTCACATGACTTCTTGCCCAGAAAATGAATGAGAAGGGTGTGTGTATCTATAACATAAGCTAACCTATTTTGAGATATTCTTAGCAAGAAAGAAAGAACCATGACAGATCGATAACTGCTCTGTTTTTATTTGTTTATTTGATCATGCAGGTTTTTCAAGTCCACTAATGGCATGCTGTGGTTATGGAGGACCTCCATACAATTACAATATTAAAGTAACATGTGGTCAGCCTGGCTATCAGGTATGTGATGAAGAATCTTCATTTCTAAGCTGGGATGGAATCCATTACACTGAAGCAGCTAATGCAATTATGGCCTCCAAAGTTCTTTCAACAGCTTATTCTTCACCACCTACATTGTTTGATTTCTTTTGTCGCAATTGATCTTCACTTGTTTTTCCGTTATAGAAATAGCTGTGCTCTCCAAAATATTTACCTAAATGTGTATTGGGGAAGATTCTGTCTTCTTGTAAGATTCTGTCTTGTTGTAAGGTTGTAAACCTGGCAGTTGCTAATGTAGTTCGGTTCCTTGCAGAAGTATTAGTTCGATAATCTGCGTTTTGTGTGCTATAATAAAATATATAACAAAGTAAATAATATTTTTTAAAATAAATAATATATGAAAATTATTTTTTAGTTTTATATTTTTTAATAAATTTTTATTTGTATTTATAATTTTTAATTATATAATTTTATATGAAAATTCTAACTTTTATGTAATAATTAGTTTGATAAATATTAAATTTTTATTTCAAATAAAAAACAGTTAGTAAATGATAATTATTTATCTAAAATTCAATATACTAGTCACCTTATAAGTGGCTTTTCATTTTGGTCTATAGTTTAATAATCGAGTAAACATTCTGATTTGTCACGTAAGGAATCTAATATTTAACTGAGCCTTTCCTTCCATGATCCAAAATTAAGTTGCAATTGAATACTTTGACTTAAGCTCACAAGGTTACTAATCAATCAACCTCTGGAAGTTAATTTAACAAATATAATGATAATAATATGGGAAGGGCATTCTTTTGCGCTTATGGTTATGTCATGGGTAGATTAGCATAGCCCACCAATAAATTAATCTTTTTGAACTTTAAACTCAAGGCCTGAAACCATAGCCTCTTTCCCGCGTGTTACTGCTTTATTGTTTCATCGCGTGCCTCAGAAACCGCTATCAATTCAACTATCAACGCCTCAAATTTCAGGCTTTTCTTTTCATAACTCTTCATCTCTCTTGTTCGTTTTCTTCAATGCGGTTTCAGGTTATCCCGCGTAGAACCTACTGCGCAGGTTTATCTGCAATGTCCTCAAACTCCCAGATTTCCCATTTCGCCCGTATCGGCCAAATCAGTATAGCTCGAAGGATATTCGATGAATTACCGAACAAAACCATTATTTCCTGGAACGCAATCGTTGCTGGTTACTTCCAGAACAGACAGCCCCTAGAAGCGCAGAATCTATTTGATAAAATGCCCGAGAGAAACATGGTTTCTTGGAATGGATTGATTTCTGGGTACGTTAGGAATGGGATGATTAATGAGGCGAAAAAAGTGTTTGATAAAATGCTAGAGCGAAATGTTGTTTCATGGACTGCTATAGTTAGGGGGTTTGTGCAAGAGGGAATGATAAAGCAGGCGGAATCACTCTTTTGGGAAATGCCTGAGAAGAATGTGGTTTCTTGGACTGTGATGTTAGGTGGGTTGATTGAGGATGGACGTGTCAATGAAGCTAAGAAGCTTTTTGATATGATGCCTGAGAAGGATGTTGTTGCTAGGACTAATATGATTGGAGGGTTGTGCATGGAGGGGAGATTAAGTGAAGCAAGAGAAATTTTTGATGAGATGCCAAAAAGGAATGTTGTTGCTTGGACTACTATGATTAGTGGATATGCGATGAACAACAAGGCGGATGTGGGTAGGAAGTTGTTTGAAGTCATGCCAGGGAAGAATGAGGTGACTTGGACAGCAATGTTGATGGGTTATACTCGGAGTGGGCGGATTGAGGAAGCTGCTGAACTTTTTGAGGCTATGCCTGTGAAGCCAATTGCTGCATGTAATGAGATGATTATTGGGTTTGGACAGAATGGAGAGGTAGGGAAAGCAAGGTGGGTATTTGATCAAATGAGAGAGAAGGATGATGGGACATGGAGTGCAATCATCAAGGTTTGTGAGAGAAAAGCATTTGAATTGGAAGCACTTGATTTGTTTAGTTTGATGCAAAGAGAAGGAGTTAGGCCGAATTTCCCATCCATGATAAGCATTCTTTCTGTGTGTGGTAGCTTGGCAAGTATTGATCATGGTAGACAAGTTCATGCTCAATTGGTGAGATCCCATTTTGATTCTGACCTGTATGTTTCCTCAGTTTTGATCACAATGTACGTTAAATGTGGTGATCTTGTGAAGGCAAAAATGGTGTTTGATAGGTTTGATATGAAGGATACTGTCATGTGGAATTCAATTATTACGGGTTATGCACAGCATGGTTTGGGAAAGGAAGCTTTAAAAGTTTTCAATGAGATGCTTTCTTCAGGCATTGCACCTGATGAAATTACCTTTATTGGAGTTCTGACAGCATGTAGTTACAGTGGGAAGGTTAAAGAAGGACTTGAAATTTTTGAGTCAATGAAATCCGGATATCTAGTGGATCCAAGAACTGAGCATTATGCTTGCATGGTCGATCTACTTGGTCGAGCAGGAAGGCTAAATGAGGCAATGAGTATAATTGAGACGATGCCTGTGGAAGCAGATGCAATTGTTTGGGGTGCTTTATTAGGTGGATGCAGAACCCACATGAAGCTAGATTTGGCTGAAGTTGCAGCAAAGAAACTTCTGGAGCTTGAGCCAGAAAATGCTGGGCCTCACATCTTGCTATCAAATATCTATGCATCCCAAGAAAGATGGGGAGATGTTGCAGAGATGAGAAAATCGATGAGAGTAAGGAACTTAAGTAAATCACCAGGTTGTAGCTGGATTGAAGTGGAAAAGAAAGTGCATATGTTCACTGGGGGAGATTGCAGAGGTCATCCTGAGCATGCAATGATATTGAAAATGTTGGAGAAATTGGGTGGATTGTTAGGAGAAATTGGATATTGTCCTGATGGTAGTTTTGTGCTGCACGATGTTGATGAGGAAGAGAAGGTTCATAGCTTACGGTATCACAGCGAGAAATTGGCTGTGGCATATGGACTTTTGAAGGTGCCTGAAGGAATGCCCATTCGTGTCATGAAAAACCTTCGCATTTGCGGTGATTGTCATTCTGCAATCAAATTAATAGCCAAAGTGACAGAAAGAGAGATTATTTTGAGGGATGCTAATAGATTCCATCATTTCAAGGATGGATTGTGTTCTTGCAGGGACTATTGGTAACTGGAAAGGGGCTTATAGTCCAAGGCAAAGCTGGCCATAAGGCCAAGATCAGAGATAAATTTTGGTGCCAAAGATTGATGAAGCAAAACATCAAGAATTCAGATGATCATACCCTTCTTTTGATTCATTTAATGGTGAAGCGATAAACCACTGCATCCACCATCTCTGCCAAGCAGTTATCCATCCATGAATTAAGAGCTGTGGTGGAGATAGAAATTGACACAACTGTGTCTCTTGAGTTTAAGCCATCTTCTTTAGCATGGGCCAAGCTTGCATTGTCGTCATGATTGGATTGGAGTTGAAGACATTAAGATACCACACTGTAAAATTCATTTTCTTTTCCTTTTCATTTACCACACTTTCAATTATATTTGTTGCCCTTGTAAATGCTAGCATGCTAAAAGAAGCAAAGAGCTTATAGCATGACAAAGTCTGCTGCCTTTGTTACTATTGATTGATGAGTGAAGTTATCGGTCACCAGACAGTGAATTTTAGTTTATGTTAAAGAATTGTGTACATTATTTCTATTCTCCCGTTGGTCTCTTTACCGCTGAGTGAAGTTATCAGTCACCAGACAGTGAATTTTAGTTTGTGTTAAAGAATTCTGTAGATTATTTCTATTCTCCCTTTGTGGTCTCTTTACTGCTTACTTTACACGGTACAGAAATGAGTCATTATAATTTACCGGAACATTTCATGCTGCTATACTTTTGGTAATGGAAAGTTTGCTTCGATGGACTAATAAACTCTGGTAAATAAATTTGTTTTCCATCACAGTCCAAGTAGAAGGTTATTATAAAATGATAAAGATAGCATCACAATATTTTCTAAACTTAGAAATAAACAGAAGAAATACATAGATAAGACCCTTTAGTGCCATAATGTTATATTCAATTGTAAGAAATAACTTTCTCTAACTCAACTAAGTTTTAGTCCCAAGTTAATTGGGGTCGTTTATATGGATTTATTTTTTTCACTCGGAGTGAAGCTTGGGCTACATTTTTTGAAAGATGTAAGGCAATTATAAAAAATAACTTTATTGGCAAAAAAATGTAAGAAATAACTTAACTACACAACTATATGTATTTTGTGGGTTTTGATGGTTGATGACTTGTCCTTTGACTGGACAGGTGATGGGGTTGCGTGAGAAATTTGAATGTGCAAATTTAAATATGACAATTTGGTTGGCTGAGACACAAGATGCACAGCTGGAATTTAGATGGCAGATGCTTCTTGATGAGGCGATAGGTGAGAAAAAAGCGAGGATGATTTCCAAAAGGAGACTCCATCATGAATCATGAAGTGGAGGCACCTCTTTTTCAAATCAGGTATTGCTTTGAATCTTCAATTGCATGGATCTCATATGTTTATCTTGCAGAGATTTAAGACATCTGATTTTAGGAAGCGTTGAATTCAATGACCGCCAATCTTTTATGTTGTTCCATCCTTTTCAGTTCAGTTGAATGGAGCTTTGACAAAATATCCCTTCCACATTGTACTGAGGTGTTTGTGCTCTCTGATATCACTGTTTATGTTGACCTTCTTCAGTTGAAAGCAGGCCTAAAACCATTCTCTTGTATGCCTAAGAGTTATGTTTTCATTGCAGATAGTTCATGTGATCTTTTGTATCTTTAAATGGCTAAATTTCCACATTTTTTTTTCTCATCCTCAGACACCACCACGTTCATGGTTACATTTTATGTGGAAAATTTGTGTCTCCAATAACATTAAAAGCTTTCCTTTTATGTCAGTCTTGATTACTATTCAAAGAACAAGAACACCACCATTACCAACCAATTCATGCTAACATTTTGGTGTGGAAATTTTCCTTAATAACTATAAGATTTTATGATAGAAATTATAACAGATATGCATCATTCTCAAAATCCAAATTTCTGTGTGGAATTTGTGCTGCTTGCTGTGCATCTCAATAGGATCTAAAAAACACATCTTCCATTTCAGAAATTGCATTGAGTTCTATATTCTTAACACTTATTAAACAATACAATTTCAGCTGGTTTTCAACATTCTTTTGAACCCTGAACACAAAAATTCCATGCATAAAGTGTCCTAATAATCTTACCTTAGCTGAATCTTACACGCAACCTTATAGCTAAATTTGTAAACCTGGAATTAAACCATTACCGATCTCAACCACATTTTCCACTGTGCACTTTATTAGAATTCTATAGTCTCACAAGGTAAGATTAAGGTTTAGTTCTTCTTTCTTCACCTTTTCTTGTTCCTTGCTTGAAGAACTTGTTTGAGTTATATCTGCTAAGCCTAGCCCAGCAAAATCTTCCAATTGGAATGCTGGAGTCCATACAGGAACTTGTAACTTTTTTGCCATCTTCACTCTTTTGCGCGCCTCCAATTCGCGCAAGCTGTTTGTTGAACTAGTACGAGAATCTCTTAATTTTCTTATAATGGCAAAGAACTTCTCGACTTTCTCATCATCATCAACGTTTTGTGCTTGTTCTTCTGCAGCGGCACCCTGCTTCTTTTTTCTCTCTTGTTCCATGGTTGGTGTGGTTTTCACCAAACTTTAGTATTAGATATATTGGTAGCTCATATCTGCCATGTTGCTACTGGTGACTTCAGTTGCATACTTATGCAGATCAGGTTCATAGCAAGAGAGAAATTTGTCACGTTAGTGGGGACCTATTGTAGGGTGTGGAGCCTTTAATTTGGTCCAGTGAAGGTGATTGAAGTGAATCAATTAGGATGCTCTTTTTTCTAAAGTAGGTATGAATAGTTGGTGAATTATATGCTCAATAATATTGCATAATTAAGATCTTTTTCGTTTTACATTAATTCCACTCTACAGTCTCCCTCTCCCCCACCCGAACAATCATTTTCATTGTTGCTTCTCGTTCCTTTGATGTTCTAGCTGTTAATCATTATTCTTTGATTCCTTTTCATTAAGGATGAGAATGAGAAGTATGGATTCCTTTTCATTAAGGATGAGAACGAGAAGTATGGATTTGATCTCTTGATTACTTATGCTATCCCTTAACCATTAATTAGATAGTGCCTTCAATACCTCTAATGTTGATATTCTACCAAAGCCTAATGAGAAGCATTGCTTAAAACAACTGAAACCAATTAAAGTTGGTAATAATATCAGTGATAGCCAAGTATCTAGCAACATTGGCCACCAATAAGGTTGCCCTAGCCAAAAAAATAATAAAAAAAGCTGCTTTAGACTGTTGGCATAAATTATTTGGGGGTAGACAGTGCAGTTAGTCAAGCTGAAGCCAAGGAGCTGATCTCACTGTAACATGATGCCGATATTTGTTTGTTTAGGTTTTTGATAAGGTCCTCGTTTGATCCTTTCTAAGAGCATATCTGTCCATCTTCTACATGTGTTGCCCTCAGAGCCGTACTCTTAAATGTCACTGTCAATCATTTAGTCTGGACAAGTAGGCCTCAAAAATGCTGTAACCAGACCAGACCACTTGTCTATTTTCCTCGACCATTATTTTTATTTTCTTCCTCCTAAAATTTGTCTCTGGTATTCCATTTTTAATTCTCTCTCTAGTTACCTATCCAGTCCCCCACTTCCACAAGTGAAAAATTTCTACCCTCTTACCTCTTTAACAAAAGGACATAACTTGTTAATTATCTCATATATTGAACTTTAGGGTAATGGAAAGTGGCACTTGTTAGCAAAGCTACCGCCTACTTTTGGAAATTTACATATTCTAGCGGTCCTCTAAAAAAGCAGATAAGAATATGGTCAATCCATTATCAATAATAACAGCGAAAAATTTGACCATTTGTTGAATCTTAACATGCAAAAAAGCCTTCTATACATCCCTACAAAGAAAGATTAAGGTCTAAGCCATTGTCTTCTCTATCCTCTTCTTTCTTCTGTTTTTCTTCATAATCTTTTTCTTCTGGTCCCTTGGAAGGACCTTCCTCACTATTCTTAACATCTTGTATAAAATCTTCTGGTTGGAACGATGGGTTCCAAGCTGCCGCTGCTTCAGCCTTTTTCTTCTCTTGCTGTTTAGATCCATTGGAATCCCTTCTCTTCATATGATCACTTGTATTTCTTGAGCTTCTTATCAAAGCAAAGAACTCCTCTATCTTCTCTTCATCATCGCCGTCTTCTAATTCTCTCTCTTCCTGTACTCTTTCTTTTTCTTCTCTGTTCTCCATCTTCCTCTTCTTTCTATTACTATCCATGCTTGCTGTTGCTACAACACCACCAAAGAAAAGAAAAGAAAAAAAAACTCGAGAGTTTTTTCTTATTTCCTGGTAGTTGAGGAATGGCAATCCATGCATATGCTTACATGTATGATTAGAGCACACTTGCATGTGTCACCCCCCAAAAAAGAAGAAAAAGGAGTTCACTTTGCATGTTAAAAAAAAGGATTAGGGTAGGGTTACGATTTCTCCATTGCTTAGCTTGGCAGCTCACGAACTGTAAAACCGTGTCAACTCTATATAGAATCGTCACTGGGTGGGCGGTTGTCTCACAAAAGTCCATTGGCATATGATTGAATTTACAGAAATGCCCATATTTACATAATCCCCAAGAGAAAAAAGCCTTTTGGGTATATGTTAAAAGATTCCATGATTTTTTTTTTCCCCTTTATGTCTAGATTTCGGTAGATAAGATTGGAGAAATTTGTTGACGATGAGCATTTGGATTATTTAAATATTTTTTTAAAATTCTATATAAAAAATAAATAAAATATTTAGATAACTTGAGTGTCATAATTGTCTTCTTTTTTCTTCAAATAAAAAACAGAATTTATTTAAATGTTTTTTCAAAAAATTTTATTTAAAAAATAGATAAAAATATTTGAGCATTGTGAGTGCTATAATTTTTTTAAAATAATTTAAATAGTATAATTTTTCCTTTTAAATAAATAAAAAATAAAATTCGTTTAAATGTATATATAATTTAAATAAATTTTATATATAAAATAAAAAATTTTATGTATATAAATTTTTTTCAAAATTTTATAATATAAAATGAATAAATTTTATATTATTAACAAAAAAAACCTAAATGTGGTTTAAATGCGACAATATCATAAGGGTCGCATTGACGTCACCTATCAGCCCGCGATAATTAATGCTTGCACTCTATAAAGTCTTCATCTTTTGTTTTCTTTCCTTTTCTTTGTTAATTCCATGGTTGATAGCAAAACTCATTCAAATAAAAAATTCACAGTCAGTCATGGTTGATCCGTGACGATTATAAAAAATAAATGGAAATAATAAAAAAATTTATTTTTAATGTATTTTTTATATCAAATAATAAAAAATATGTTATATAAAAATTTTATAGTTTAAATTTTATTATAATCTTATAAATAAAAAAATTAATATTTTTATAATATATTCTAAATATTAAAAAATATTTTTTCAAAAAAAAATTCTTAAATAAATTATTTTCGTGAAACAAACCAACCTCAGTGTACAACTTTTATTTCGCATCTTACGTTTCTTGACTTTAGATTAGAATCTTCTATTTAAAATTTTTTTTCCCACAGATTTTAAATTTTAAAATTTTATTTCATCTCTAAAAGGGTCTTAAAAAATGTCATTCCTCTGGTGGTAGGCAGAAGGCAAAGTTTTAGTTGAGTACGTCGGATTGACCATTAGGGCTGTTTGAACTCTTCTGTTTAACAATTAAACGGTTAATTTACATATGGAGTTATTAAATTATTATTCAAATTTTAAGATAGTAATATAATTATTGTTTATTAATAAAATTATTAAGTTCATATAAATATTTTAAATTTATTTTTTTGATAAGATTTTCGACAGATAAAAGTTCAATTACCTTTCTAAAATTTTTAAAAAAATTTATATTAGTGCAAATAATTTTTTTAGTTATGCAAATAATTTTTTTAGTTAATTTAATCTCTCTATTATTATTTAAAGGATATTTAATCTCAAAAATAAACTTTTATATTTTAAATATATAAATTTATTAAAAGAATATAAAATAATCAAAAAAGTTAAAATAATGTCTTTTTTTGCCTTAACAAAAATTCATATCTCCTCTAATTAATTATTTTTCAATTCTCACCACCATCTTGAGATCTTTTTTATTTAATTTTTACCTTATATTTGCATTTAATTGAGTCTTTTTTTCCTAATCAATTATTTAAAATAAAATTGATTTTATTTTACTGTCAAAAATAGAATATAAGTATATATATATAAATACCATAAATTGTTTTAAAAATATTTTCCTCATGAAAACTTTTCTTAATTTTGATTTGATTTTTAGGGTCAATATTTAGAGAAATTAATTACTTGAATATATTATATCAACGTGAAAGATGCTTCTTTCAAATATATTCAATTGCAACATGAAAGTCATATATAATTTTATTATTAGAGAAGTAAATTAATAAATATCTAATAATACTATCTCAAAAATTAATTGATAGAAAATTAAATTTTTCAAGAAAAGTATTTTTAAAATGATTCAACTATTTTATAAATATTTTACTAAATCTTAAGTTGAAAAATATAAGTGGCTAAATATTTTAATGTAAGAGATTTTTTTAAAAAATTTATAAATATGTATTTTAATATCTATAATAATGTTTATTTATTTGAGAAAAATATTTTATTTTTTAATTTATATATATAAATTTATTGATTTAAAATAAACATTTTATTTTTTATTACTTAAATAACCTTTAAATCTAGTATACTTATATTAATCAAAATATTAATTTAGATTGATATATATTTTTTTAAAAAAAAGTTTAAGTGCCCATTGGATTTATTGGAAAGCTATATACAAATTGGTCTAAATATTTTTAATAATTTGGTAACTTTCATAATAAAAAAATAACTATATAACCATCATAAAATTTATACTATGATTTGACGACTACGATGACAAATTATTCACAATTAAATCAAATTATTTGTTAAACCAATCAAATTTAACTAATCTAAAAACATTGCATTTCAAAATGTATGACTGTAATTGTGAGCACGAGTGGGAGAGAATTTTAAAATGAAATAAAAAAATTAAATTAAAAATAATTTTAAAATAAATAATCAAAAAATATTTAAATTAAAAATAAAAATTGATTTGAATAATTAAATTATATATATATATATATATATATATATATATATATATATATATATATATTGTAAATTTAAATCTCAATAAGTTTAATTTAACTTTATCTGACTTTTTTTAATATTTAAATGATTAAATTGCACTCAATCAAATCAAATTGAATTGAATAGAATCAAAATTTAAATTGAATTAAAATAAAATTTAAAATATCCAAATCACAATTGAACTGAAATTAGAAATATTGAAGTAAAATCAAATCAAAATTCATAAATATTAATTTTTGTTATAGATATTTTTAAATATTTAATTCAAAATTGAATCCAATCATCGTGGGACCTAAATTCACATGAGTCTGATGACATCTTGCATTGATTTCCGGATTTTCCTTATTCCAATTATTATGGTACTAACTAAGCTGACAAATCCATCCCCACAAATTTATGCAATATCTCTGCACATTGACAGATTGAGCTAAAGTCTCAAATCCATTAAACAAAAGTATATTGCATGCAACTGTAGAGTAAACGTACAGAGCACCATCTCTTTTCAGCATTAACCTTGTGGTGTGGAGGAGGAGAGGTGGGGGGTGGTGAGAGGGAACAATCACGTACAAGTATCAAAAAGTACATCAGGCTACCTGGAAGGGAACTTGGGGGAAATTTGGAATTGTTCCAGGCCCTAATGAACTCCCTCAAAGAGAGACGCCTGGGATACAATTTTAAGTAAACATGAAGATCCAAATTTTACAGGATTTGCATTTGCAAAAGCATTCATTTATTACTACTTTCTGCAAGCATGCATTTGTTTTCCCACATCACAACCTTTGGACAAGAAGCCTTGTCAGTCTTCTGCCCACCGAACTCCATGTTTGGCCCAAAGATAGTATGCTCCAATTGGACCTCTACCTCCTAGTTCATATAACTCTGGTGAAATATTGTTCTTGTCTATCTCATGGAGAATGGGTGTTAGAATACTCCATGCAGCTGCGAGCTCATCACTTCTCATAAAGAGATGGTTGTCTCCATCAATGACATCAAGAAGAAGATGCTCATATGAATCAGGCACCTCTACATTATACCTATGGTATTCACATGGAGAGATATAAAGTAGGTTAAGGTGAGAAAGAATGAGTATGGAAATGTTATTTTCTCTACAACTTGTAGAACATGAAAGTGCAAACCTGTCCTTGTAGAGCAAATTAAGTTCTGAAGCATCCAACTGCAAGCCTAGTCCAGGAATCTTATTGTTAATTTTCACTAGGATCGCTTCATCGGGTACATCCCGCAAAATAAGTTCATTGGTGGCCATATCAATGTTGTGTCCAATACGTTCATGATAAAGGTTTCCTGGGACATGATGGAACTGTATACGTATCTCCACTCTGCAGTATATATATATATATATAGAGAGTCAATGTTGGCAAGAAAATTCCTTGTGGTTAGATTAACATAATGTACAAATAATAAGCTATTTGCTCCCTGGAGATAGAAACTATCACATAAATAACAGAACACCATGCATACACCAATTCATATGGACCCTTGCTCCCTAACTGCCAGTAGGAAAGAATTCAAGACCTAGCACCTTCACAGAGTTTGGGAGTTCTGCTTCCAAAATGTTCATAGTTGAATTTAAAAATCAAACAGATCAAAGCAAAAAGGAAACAGGTAATTTAATTCAGATTCATTATTTATATTAGCATTATGATTTCCAAGAAATTGTTTTCCAAACATATTGCAGAAAATTCTTTCTTGTCTCACCATCTAAAAGAATTTTCTGAAACATTCATAATAATGTAAAAATTGGATAATCAATCAGAGTTCTGGAATATAATATATTTGAGCAATCAGGCAGAGGATGCTAACAAATTCAACTGATATCAGTTTAAATTATGAAAACCAATTCCATAATTAGTCTTCACCTGCGCTGGATCAGTCCCATGCCTGTTTTGATCAGAAAAGGCACACCATCCCACCGTGCATTATCTATATATAATGCAGCAGCAAAAAATGTTGGGGTCAGACTATTCAATTTTACATCAACCTTGTCTCCAGAGATAGCTTTATATTGTCCCAGGATGACATCACTAGGATCCAATCTGCGAATTGATCTCAAA
>CATIWR010627980.1:0-40761 GCA_949677035.1 Omphalea diandra | reverse complement strand
TATATATATATATATATATATATATATATATATGGATCAATCATTTAAGAAGCCACCTCACACTTACTCTACAAATTGAGCTTAAGAAGGCATTTATTTGGCAATGCTTTAATTGTGGAAAATATGGTCATAAAACATACTTTTGTTATGTTAGATTGAAAGATGAACATGTTTATTCTGTTAACCCATAAAGAACTAAAAGAAAATGGGTTCTAAAGAAAGTTTAATTTTGCATGATTGTAGGCTTCTCACACTTTGCTCTAAATGGAGAATCAAATGGTGAGTGAACTTGTAGAGTTTAAAAGAAGCATTTGTATTTTTGAGAAATTATAACATGTATTGTATCTCTATCTTCTTTATTGTTTCTCATGCTTATGCTAAAAGGTAGTTTGAATTATGAACTCTATTAGTTGTTCTTCCTCTCTTGCTTTTTTCAATATGTGAACAAAACATGTGCCCCTAAGAATGTTAACTAAATTATTATTTGAAGATCTGGGGAGATTTGTTAGAAGAAAACATATAGATGGATGGAGTTTTCTTTCACTAAGTGTTTTGTGTTTTAGGTGTTTACTTTGAGAATGTTGATCAAAATTCTTTTAGGGGAGTATCTTTCTTTAGCTTTTGACAAAAGAAGGAGAATGCCTAGTATATCTTTTTGTCATAATGATAAAAGGTGGGAGAATTTTTATGGATGCTTTGATTAAATGATGGAATACATAAATTGGTATTGTTTGGCATCACTTATTTGATTGGATACATTTGTTTGAACTCCTTTAGTATGATAACATTTAGTATATGTTTAACATCTAACAATTAGTATCCTATGTGGTATATGTGATATCCAACCTTGTAAGCATCATTTGTATTTTTGTGTTGTAACATTTGGCGTCCTCTGTATTTTACGTTTTGTATTTTTGGTATAAACGCATCTTGGTTTTGTCATCATTCAAAATGGGGAAAATGTTGTGTTATAGATGAAAATGTTTGAAGAACATATGACCCTAAGACATTAGCATTACTTCTCTACTTTGAATGATGTGTTTTGAATGATAACAAAATAATAACAAAACCTTGAAAAGTTCTAATGATTTATAGTTTAGTATTTTTTTGTATACTATAGGTGGAAAATGTTGTGATAATGCTTGAAGGATATGTGACCCCAAGTGTTTTTGTATAAGAGGTGTAGTTTGGCACAACCAATAGGCATTATGAACATCCAACAGCTATTGGACAACTCGTAACAGGTATTAGAAAACATGTGTAGTACCTAAATCATTTTGAACCTCACAACAGGTGTTGTCCTTTTGCCATAGGTGTTGAATAAGTGCTCTAGGTTGAGTTGTGTTTGACCTCGCCATAACCATTGAAGATTCACAATAGGCATTAATTTGGCCAAGCAATAGGCATTGCATTTTTGTAATAGGCATTAGAAAAGTGCCTAAGACTGAGCTAAAGATTCTGGAACTTAAAACGAGTGTTGGCCCTTCTCAACGGGTGTTAAAGCATTGTGAATTGCTTAAAAGGCATTAAAGCATGTTTGTAAGAGCTTAAAAAATAGAGCATTAAGTTTATACTTTCTGGGAAATCCACAATATGCGTTGATCATGAGCCAACATGCATTAAAGGTGAGATAAAAAAGCATGGAATATTGTCAATGGGCGTTGAAGCTATCTATTACAAGTTCAATAGGTGTTACTGATAATGAACAAGCATTATCATCTATAATGGCTAGTTTAAAAAAAAGTTGTCAAACTTAATTTCAAGTACTCTATTGGCTAGTTTTGTAGTTTGGAACATAAGGAGTTTTTCTTAAGGCTAAATTGATTAATGAAACTTTGGAGATCACTTGTGAACATCTTATAAACATTTAACAAGCTCTTTGTGCAAACGTTTTGGTGTTGCTTTTGTATTTGGGTAAAGTGAGGATTGTTTTTATTACTCTTTTGAGAGTAAGTTTTCTTAGGCACTAAAAGTGTATTTGTTGCCTAATTGAGAGGCATTAGCATTTAATAAGCTGTTTGTGCAAACGTTTTGGTGTTGCTTTTGTATTTGGATAAAGTGAGGATTGTTTTTATTACTCTTTTGAGAGTAAGTTTTCTTAGGCGCTAAAAGTGTCTTTGTTGCCTAATTGAGAGGCATTAGCATTGTTTGGATATTTCCTTGCTAATGGTTATGAAGGTTGGTATTGTGCTTAGAAAAATACCAAGGGAAAGGTTCTCCTTGAGCCTGTAAAGGGAAAGTTCTTCTTTAGCTTAATAAAAAGAAGATTTTGTTCTTGAGCTTAGAAAAAGAATAAAAAGGACTAAGTGAAAGCTTAGGGAGTGGAGTAGGCACGTTGTTGAACTACTACTTTGCATCCATCCATGACAAACCTCTTAAGTAGTTCCTTTGTGTACTTTGCTTGGTTGATGAATATGCCCTCTCTGTTTTGCTTACTTTGAAAACCTATGAAGCACTTGAGCTTATCCATCATGCTCATCTCAAATTCCCTTGTCATACACTTGGTAAACTCTTCAAAAGAGACTCATTAGTAGTACCAAATATAACATCATCAATATAAATTTACACAGTGAGTGTATCCTTATTATGTTTCTTCACAAACAATGTTGTGTTAATCTTGCATTTTTTAAAATCATTTTTTAAAGAAATGAACTAAGCCTTTTTTACCAAGCTCTTGAAGCTTGTTTCAATCCATATAAGGCCTTAGTTAATTTAAATACATGGTTAGGAAAATCATGAGATTCAAAACCTAGAGGTTGTTTAACATAAACTTCCTCCTTAATAAAACTATTCAAAAATGCATTTTTTGCATCCATTTGAATAAAAGTTCATATGACATGCAAATAGTACAAGAATTCTAATGGCTTCTAATCTTGCTATAGGGGTAAATATTTCATCATAATCAATGCCTTCCTCTTAGTTATAGCCCTTTACAACCAATCTAGCTTTGTTTCTAATGATGAAAGCTTACTCATCTAACTTATTCCTAAACATCCATTTGCAACCTACAATTAGGTGTTCTTTAAGCCTAAAGATAAGTTTCTAAACTTTGTTTCTCTTAAATTGATTGAGTTCCTTTTACATAGCAATCACCCAACTCTTATCATCAAGAGCCTCATCAATTGACTATGGCTCAATTTGAGAAACAAATGCAAGATTATTATCTAAAGCATGCAATTAAGCTCTAATACTTAATCCCTTAGATATTTTACTAATGATTAAATTTTTGGGATGATCATTGAAATATCTCTAATCTTTAGAGAGTTCAAGAGCTTAGTTCTCTTCGTGTTGAAGTGGAGCTTGTTCTTCCTCTTATGGTGGCTCATGATCCTTAAAATTAATCACATTTTCCTTGGGTGTCGAATTTATCTCTAACTTCTCTTGTTAGGTGGAGTTTGTCCTTCCTCTTGTGGTAGCTCATGATCCTTAAGATTAATCACATTTTCCTTGGGTGTTTAATTTATCTCTAACTTTTAAAACTCATAAAATCATCAATAAAAGAATCTTTCCCAATATCAAGTTTGCTAGACTCATCAAATATAATATTAATAGACTTTTTAACCACTATAGACCTTTTGTTAAAGACTCTATAGGCTTTACTAAAAGTGGAATAACCAAGAAAAATACTTGTATCAATTTTTGAAGTAAAATTTCCAAAGTTGTCCTTAGAATTAAGAATGTAGCATTTGTAACCAAATACTCTAAGATATGAAAGTTTGGGCTTTCTTCCATTCCATAGCTCATAAAAAGTTTTGTTTAAATTAAGTTTTTTGAAACCACAATTTACAATATCAAAATGTATTGATGGCTTCGGCCCAAAAGTAATTAGGTAAAGAATACTTATTAAACATAGTTTTAACCATCTCTACTAAAGTTCTATTTTTCCTCTTTGCAACACCATTTTGTTGTGGTGTTCTAGGTGTAAAAAAGTTGTGAGAAATTTCATTCTCTAAGAAATAATTTTCAAAAAGATTCATTTTGAAATTCCTTTCATGGTTTCTCCTAATGGAAGAAATGAAGTAATCTTTTTCATTTTGAACTCCTTTGGCAAAACTTTTAAAAACATCAAAAGTGTCATTCTTATGAGCAAGGAAAGAGACAAATGAATCTAGGATAGTCATCAATAAGCATAAATGCATAATGTTTTCCACCCAAACTAGCATTCCTAATAGGTCCAACTAGTTTTATATGAATAAGTTGTAAAGGTCTAGAAGTACTCATAACATTTTTTTGCCTTGTAGGATGTTTGGTGTTGCTTTTGTCAATGATGTTGCTTTTCTATTTGACAAGGTCCACATGTCTTGTGCTTTGTGAAGTTGAGCTTTGGAAGACTGTCTACTAATTGTCCTTTTGATAGATGTTGTAGAAGCTCTATGCTAGTATGACCAAGTCTTCTATGCTAAAGCCAAGACTCATTAGTAATAGAAATAAGACACTTAAAGGATTAGTTAGCCAAGTTCTCTAAATTAATTAGGTAAGTGTTGCCTCTCCTTTCATCCTAAAAGACTACCTTCTTATCCATCAAAGTGGTAACCCGACATTCTTTAGGGTCAAAAGTGACTTTATTACCTTTGTCACCTAATTGACCTATTCCTAATGGGTCCAACTAGGTTTATATGAATAAGTTGACAAGGCGTAGAAGTACATACAACATTTATAGGATGTTTGATGTTATTTTCTCATTTGATAGGGTCCATATATCTTGTCCTTGGTGAACTTGAACTTTGGAAAACATTTTACTAATTCTTATTTTGATAAATGTTGTAGAAGCTCTATGCTAGCATGACTAAGTCTTCTACGCTAAAGCCAAGACCCATTACTAATAGAAACAAAATACTTAAAGGATTAGTTAGCCAAGTTGTCTAAGTTAATTAGGTAGGTATTGTCTTTCCTTTCACCTTTGAAGACTACTTTCTTATCCACTAAGGTGGTAACTCGACATGCTTTTGGGTCAAAGGTGACTTTATTTTCCTTATCACATAATTGACTTACACTTAATAATTATGTTTCAACCCTTCAAACACAAGAACATTGTCAATGAGAGAGCAACCTTTCTTATTAACAATTCCAATGCCATTTACCTTAACCTTGGCATTGTTCCCAAATTTGACAGTGCTACCATCCTTCTCCTTAATGACTATGAATGGCTTCTTATTTCAGTCATGTGTTTTGAGCATCAACTACCCATATTAATATTCATTATCTTCCTTGGTAGCTTTTAAGCATTCCTATAAAATAAACACATTTCACCTTTGTTTAGGTACCCAAGCATACTTGGGTCTTTAGGGGTTTGGCTTAGAAGGGTACTCCAATTTGAGTTATGCCTTCCTAATATAGCAAAAGACATTAATGTGCCCATATCTCATGCAATAATGGCATTAAAGCTTAGACTTGTATGTCTTTCTCCTATGGGCAACCTTTGTACCAGTAAAAGGCCTTCTCATACCTTAGCTATGTGTAAGCATGCATGTGCAAGAGTGGTGAGGAGTATAAGAGAAATTTCTATATATGTGATTTTGAGCATGCCTCTTAGCATACATGTAAGCATGATTTGCTCTTTGAGGCTTAGCTCTAGAGCCTTAAGGAGTCTTTTCTTTGCACTTAGGCTTAGAGGGCTTAGTGCTTATAGTACTTTTCTTTCTAATCACCTATATGTTAGAGGTTTGAGGTGTGGAAGCTTTAATGAAAGTAGGAGATGAAGATGTAGAAGATGAAGCCTCATTCAAATCAAGTCCATGTCTTACTAAGGGTGGCCTTTGAGATACAATAAGTGTATTTAGAGCTTCCTTCTTGGTGCCCTAAAAGAGGATTGAATAGGGCAATGATACGTATAAAATAATTAAAACTAAGTGTAAAAAATATGAAGAATTAAGACATAAGATTTATAGAGGTTCGACACAACTTGCCTATGTCATCTCCTTTAATATTCCTACTAGAGCCTTTATTATCTAGATAGCTTAAGGTGTTATCAAGAACTATTACAATAGTAGTTTCTAGACACTACTAAGCCATCACAAGTAGACTTATGAGTACTACTAAAACTCTATCCTAAAATAGCTTCTAGGTACTACCTTAGACTTTTCAAAAATATGGTTTTTCAGATCTCCTGATTTCTCCTAACCAATGGTTTCCTCAAATAAAATACAATTTTAAAGAAGAGGGTAACTCTCTTTCACTCAAACAATAAAACATTTTAAAGTACAATTACAAAGTATGCTTGAAGTGGTTAAGAGTTTTGAGAAAATATCTGGAAAGCATGTTGTTCAAACTTTGTTTTGAAGATAACAATTGCAAACTTTGAATAATGAACTTCTCTTGATCGTTAAGTCACTCTTGTTTCATCCTTTTGATTTAAAAATAACTTTCATAATAGAATACCTACTTAATGGAATAGTTCTCTATTTTTTCTATTGAGATCGAGCCTTTTTTATAAGTTGAAACAAAGAAATAGTCATTAGAAAGAAAGTTGTCGCTTCATTACAATTAAAGACCATTGGCAATTCTTCATGTATGTTGACGAGCCATCAACCATCATTAATTTTATGAAAATGGGTGGTTTTCAAGCAGAATACAACTTCAACGATCATTGGTACTAACGACATACCTGTTGGGACTAACTATTAGAGAGAAGTTTGTCTCAATGCTTCTCCTTTGACTTTCTCACTTGTTTATCCAATTAACTTTAATGACTGTTGAAAATTTTCAATGCCTGTCAAGCTTCAATATCAACCCCTATTGAAGTATGAATAATGCTTGTTATAGATTTCTAGAAAGGTGTGAACTTAATGCTCTATTTTCTAAGATCTTTAATAATACTTCAATGGTTGTTGGTGAACTTTTAATACTCGTTGGATATCCTCAATGCCTGTTGTATTATTGAGTGTGCCTTGTTGGAGGGTCTAGAAACTTTAGCTCAATCTAGGGAGCTTTTTCCATCACATGTTCGTAAAATTGAATGCCCATTTAGAGATCTTGAGAGTTTAGCTTAATTCAAGTCACTTGGTCCAACACCTGTTGCGAAAATTCAATACTTGTTGTGAGATCAAGAACAACACCCATTGTGAAGTTCAATGTGCATAGCTGATGTGTTTGAGTTATCAATGCTCGTTCTAATAGAGGGTAACGCTTGATGTGAGATCCAAAAGACTTTACTCATGTTAGGGTGATACTCCAACATCTATTGTTAGAGTCACAATGCCTGTTGGATAATGGCAACACCTATTGGGTTATCAAGCTTAGTTTGGTTGATTTATACTCTCTTAATAATTAAAATTTCCAATTATAACTCTTTCTCCAATCATCATAGTTCAATGAAATGATTTACCTATAAGAATTAACACAATTAACTTAGACAAATGTTAGCTTTTAGACATGTTTGTGATCATTAAAACAAGACTTGGAACTTAAAGGTTCAACATTCTCCCTCTTTTTGACGATGATGAATAATCTATCAAAGTCAATCAATCTTACAAAACTGATAGGTGTACATCATATAAAATGATCAATTACGAACTCCCCCTTAAGCAAACAATTTATTTAATAAGAGATCATCCTTGGCAAGATTTCTTAAACATTTTAATAATATGGATTATTCATATTACTCTCTCTTAAGCTCATATTGTTCCCTCTGAAGCTCACATTGTATGCACCATTATATTGAGCTCACATGCCTTATTTTTTGGTAATCATATTATATGCACCATGATATTATATTAAGCTTACACATAACTCTTATTTCTCCCCTTTATCATTACAAAAAAGAATCAAACATCAATTGCAATGGAATATAGAGCATACTAAAATAGAATATAGATAAATAGTTAACTTTTTATTACAAAAGGAATGTTGTCCACTACATTAGTTATTTAGAAAACAAGGACAAAAATTTTAAAAAAAAAGATAAAATAAACTATTTATCATGAGGACGTAAGGTTTTAGAGGGAGAGGTGTGAGATTGATCTTGAGGTTTCAAGGATGATTAAGATTCTAAGAGGTACTCTTGTTTCTTGGGTTTTGCTGGCTCCTTAGGCTTATTTGTTACATCTAATTCCTTAGAGGGAAGATCTTTGGGATCTTGATTCATCTTAGGTGGAACCTCTTATTGCTCTTAAGTACTAGGAGTCCTTGTTTGCATATTCAATCCTTCTACTATCTAATTTAGTTTTTAGTTGATGTCCTTCATCTCTGTTTAAAGTTTTTAAACCTTCTGGTGTAGAAAGATAATAGAGGATTCAACTTTTTGAACAATAATGGTAAGGGTTTCCAACTACTCAAGTGTTTTCTACTCAAAGGGAGTGAGAGATGGAGCGTATATAGCAGGTGCATTGGTATCTAATTCTTTAACTGTTATCATCCTTACCTTGATAGCCTCTTCAACATCTTCATCAACTTCTTTTTCTTAAGGAACCTCTCCTTCCTCAAGTACCCTCTTGATCAAACTAGTATTAAGCCTTTGTAGGATCCCCATGCTTAGTAGCATGTTTTCATAAATAGGTTCATTATAAGGTAACTTTTCCAATACTATACCCTTTTTCTTCAAGCTTTTCTTAAGTTTGGGGGATCGCTTTCATAAACTTTGCAATCTTTGTGATGTAATATGCGATCACAAATTTATTTGCCTTATCCATTTGCCCATCTATTCTTTACAACAAGAGCAAAGGAGTATTCACCTTATGTTTATTCTTCATGCACTAAAGGTAGAAGAGATCAGTTATGGTGTAGCTTCTATTAGATTCTCCTCTTCCACTGATGTTTCAAGTGATGAACCTATGCATAATCCTTAAGCTTGACTTTTGATCTAAGAAGTTTTATTATTGTTGTTGTTGTTGTTGTTTCTTCCATTAGTGATCGATTTCCAAAATTGGTTGACATTAACCTTGAAGGTAGGAGGGGGCTCTATCAAACCAGATGAGTTAATATCAAAGGACTTAGCTAAGTCATTTAGTTTGAGTGTGTACTTTTTTGAAAATACCCTAAACTTTATTGTGCCTTCTTGAGCATATACCTCACAATCACTGCCTAATACTTTAATGTGGTGTGGAATTCCATTGTGAGTTCCAGGTAGGAGGGTTCTCTGATATGGCAAAATAATTCTCATCCAATCCCGACCATTAACTCTTAAACCTTCTATACTAGCCTATCTTTACAAGTCATTCCACTCTAAAAATTTCCTACCTCTAACATGCCTCTTTAGCAATTTTAGAGGTAATTCCTTTTCCTTTTCACTTTTTGAGATGAAATTGTTGGACCAAAATAAGAGTTGAGGGTATAGGAGTGTGCTCAGTTTCAGTGGCCTTCCCCTTTTCCTTTAAATCTTGGCCAGTTTTAGGCTTCTTTTTTTTTTTTTTGTATCTAAGATTAAAGTTTCTACAATTTGTTTCTTTTGTTGAGCCAATATTGAAGCCAGATTCTCCTTAAGTTTGGAGCTTGAGGTAAATGAAGGTTAAGGGTTCTTCCTAGCAGGTTGTTTATATCTCTTAATTGGGTGCCATTGATTATGTGAAAGAGTGTTAGATGTTAAGGAATATGTAGAATTTTATAGAAAAAATTAAGAGGAATGAGTAGAAAGCAAAGCAAGGCAGAAAATAAAATGATTTTAGAGTTGAAGGGGGTTTAAATAGAAGTACAAAGAGCTTCCCTGTTTAAAAAAAATATATAACCATTGGAAGTGTTCAACGACTATTACAAATTAGGCAACGACTGTTGGACATGATTGTTAGCTTGCTTTTGCAAATGTTCTTCAGTCAACGATGGTAACTGGTTTACAATGACCATTAGATGATGCACAACAGTCGTTAGAAATTCGCAATGATTGTAGATACTAACAGAATCAGAATAAAGAACTTACAAGTAACACAATGGTCTTTGGGAGAAACGTAATGGCCATTGGCCATGTTTTTCAAAACGAAACTAAGTTTAAAATAATTTTTTTTAAAAATTACAACCATTTTGAAAACTCAGTTGATGAATGTTATTAATCAAATTCAATGAAATTTATCATGAATTCAATTAACATATGGATAATTTAATTTACACCATACACAATTAAAATCTTTAGCAATAAATCTAAAGACTTTAATGGTGATCAATTTAAACAACATGATCAAGTATCATGTAATAGTGATCATAAATAGATTGAGAAGAAGAATAACCTATTTGAAACTAATCTAGGGTACTTCCATCAATCATACCAAGTTCTTTTTTTATGAATTGCATTCTTTCATCAAAAAGAGGTTTAGTAAAAATATCTACCAATTGATGGCTAGTATTAATAAATTCTAACACAATATCTCCATTATTAGCATGATCCTTAAGAAAATGATGTTTGATATCTATATGTTTGCTCTTGAAATGCTGAATGGATTCTTAGACAAGTTTATAGCACTAGTGTTATCACACTAAATGGCAACTTGATTTATAACCACTTTGAAATTAAGAAGTTATTATTTTATCTATAGGATTTATACACAAGAAAGGCCAACTACTATATACTTAGCTTTTGCAGTTGATGAAGCAATTGAATTTTATTAGGGTGAGCATGTTTTTTTGTGTAAATATATGCATGGTTAGCCCTCTTTGGCATCGTCTTTGAGCCTTGATGTGCCTTCCCTTTACCCTTGGGCAATGGTGGCTTAATGCTTTGAGCACTTTGCCTTCCAATTACCTCTACACTAAATGTTTGAGATGTTGAGGCTTTAATAAAGGTTGTGAGAGAGGGACTAGATGATGAGGAGGCTCCATTGAAGTCAAGACCATGTCTAACCAACGGAGGTCTTTGAGATACAATTAATGAATATAATGTTTCCTTCCCTTTATGAAACTTAGAAATAGAATTTCTAAGATTAATTACCCCTCCTTTCAAGATATCATTTTCCTTTTTTATGGAATTTAGGGAAGAAGAACACTTAGAAAGATTTTCAATAGATATCTTGATATCTTTATTAGACGTCTTTAACTCACTTATAAGATTGTTTAAGGATTTAAATTCATCCACTAGTTTGGAGCATTTTTTCTTATAAGTTTTCCATTTTTGACTTGTACTTATCACATCTCAAAGTAAGAGCTTGTAAGAGCTCATCATCAATATCATTTAATTCATCATAATTTTCATAAGAATAGGGTGAAGAGCTTACCTTATTTGAAAAGTCATCTTGTGCCATGAGCACAAATTTACAACTTCCTCCTCTTCATCCTTTTCACTTGAGTTGACATCCCCAGTTGCTTTAAAGCTCTTCCTCTTCTCCTTGTCCCATTTCTTCTTCTTCTTTAATTTGGGGTAGTCATACTTGATGTAGCCTTGTTTGCCATACTCATAGCATGTAACCTCACCCATTCTTTCCTTGAGGTTTAGAGTTACTGTCTTAAAGTTGCTTCTATCTTTTCTTCTTCTTATCAGCTCCTTTATTCTTCTTGAAAGCATTGACAACTCCTCATTTTCTTTATCACTATCTTTCTCACTTGAAACAACTTCTAGTTTCATTTCTTTGGATGAAGATTTGAAAGCCAAGGTCTTCTTGTATGCTTTGTCTATTTTGCCTCCTTGCCCTCTCATCTTCTTCATCTCTTCATCTTTCTTTAAGGCTAGCTCATGAGTTAAAAGCTTGTCTATGAGAACATCAGTTTGCACCTTCTTAATCTTTGGATTTTACTTTTAGATGCTGCAAACTCTGGCACTAAATTTAAAGATTTAAGAATTTTTTAGTTTACCTCATGATTAGTGAGAATCCTTTCAAATTTCTTCATGTTTATGAAAATCAAAAGGAGCCTATTTATTACATCTGTGATGCTTTCATTCTCTTTCATCATAAACAGTTCTCATTTAGTCACTTACATCTATAGTTTGTTAGAGCCTTTATGGTACTTTTTCAAGGCCTTTCATATCCTATGAGCTGTGAGGCAATGTTGGACCCTTCCTATTTCTTCTCTTGATAGAGAACTAAGAAAGATTGTCATACCCTCTTATTTCTATAGATCTATTTTGAGCTTCAACCCATTCTTCTTTTGGGATTAATTCTTCACTACCATTAACCACCTTAGTAAGTGGCTTCATTTTTTTGCTAGAGTGTCCTAAAGATCCATCACATCATTTTTCAATTATATTTTCATCCTATACTTATAATGAATATAGTCGGATCCATTAAAATATGGTTTGAGATAGGTGTGGATTCCTTATTGTGCCATGATCTTTTCTCATACAATTATGATTTGAAATGAGACTTGGCTCTGATACCACTTATTGGCCCTTAAGCACTAAGAAAGGGGTTGAATTAGTGCGAAACTAAAACATTTGGAAGGATGACAGGGTGTTTAGAGATTAGAAGAAAAGTAGAAAGAAAGAACACACAATGTTTATAGTGTTTCGAGTGTTAATAAACGTTACATCCACTCTCCAATTATTCACAATTAGGTGTTTCACTCAACTTAAAATGACATTTCCAAGCTCACACTAAACTTGTACAATATATTTTGATGGCTCATACACAAACCAATAATTTGTGTTTCAAGGCTCATATAAAACATCACTCAAGTGTTTTACACAGGCTCATACTTTAACCTATTATAAGAGTTTTGATAGCTAGGCTAACTCTAAACCCAATTGCAATGGTGTTTAATGCTTACACCTAACAATAATAGCTTAAAATCAAAGAATAAGAAGTTGTAAAATAAGAGTTTAGCTATAATTAATGAAATTCTCTTTCATTCATATATATTTGGTGGAGTATTTATAGGCAACACGCGCCAAATAACAAACTATGTCTAAATCTCTAAGGTAAACTAGGCATATTATGCATTAAATACCTGTCTAACTGATTTGGCGATCGTGACTAGCATTTTGTGATTGCGAATTTCTAATTTTCACTTAGAAGACCAAAATCATAGTAGAGAACCCCATTTTATGTCTAACAACTAGTCCAAATGGCGTGTTGCTATTGGTATTCTAAGAAATATAGTCATTGTGTTTGACTAACCAATCAAAAGTCGCGATCGTGATTGATATCCTTCTTGATCTATACTTTGAATCCTTCTATTTGGTGAGGAGAAATAACTTTTATGAGTCGTAGTTGTGATAGGTTATTCACCTTCATGAATTTTGATATCTCAATAGTCATCTTGGACACTTGGCATGCTATAGTTATCCATTCAGTTATAAAATTTGAGGTCATAACTTAAGATGTGAAACCACTACGAATCTCTCTATATGTCATTCAAGTCTTCCTCAACTGGATCGCGGCTGCAATTCCCTCTATGTATTCATCTAGTCTAAGTTCATCCATCCTTGTTAGAAGGTCACGGTCGTGACTTAGAGGATCCTAACCACAAATTTGGATGCCTTACTCAATGCTAAAGATTTAGACTTCCATCTGACTTCTAATGTAAACCTAACTTAAAAACTGCAAAAACAACACTTACACAAGACATTAGTACCTACCAATCTTCATTATCAAGATCAAAAGAGACCTTTGACTTAGGTTTGATCAACCTAGTCTAACAGTCATAACACCTATTGGATAATGGCAACACTCATTGGGCTATCAAGCTTAGTTTGCTTGATCTATACTTTCTTAATACTTAGAGTTTTCAATCATAACTCTTTCTCCAATCATCATAGTTCAATGAAATGATGTACCTACTAGAAGTAACACGATTAACTTGGATAAAAGTTTGCTCTTAGATATGTCTGTGATCATCAAAATAAGACTTGGAATCTAAAGGTTCAACATCCTTCCCTTTGTGAAACTTAGAGATGGAGTTCCTTAACTCTATAACTTTACTTTTCAAAGAATTATTTTCTTTTCTTAAAGAGTCAAAGAAGGATAATGTTTGAGAAATATTTTCCAAAGATTTCTTGAGTTCCTCATTTAAGGTTTTCAAGTCATTTATAAGCTATTTAAACATTTAAACCCATCCTCAAGTTTTGAATACTTTTTTTTATAAATCTTCATTTTTGACTTATAATTGTCACATCTCAAGGACATAACCTCAAGAAGCTCATCATCTTCATCCTCAAATACATCATATTCATCACAAGAGTGGGAAGAAGTACTTACCTTATGTGAGTTGTCCTTTTGAGCCATGAAGCAAGAGTTTACAACCTCTTCTTCTTCTTCTTCATCTTCCTCACTTGAATCATTATCCCAAGTAGCTTCGAAGCTCTTTTTCTTGTCTTTCTCCCACTTCTTAGTCTTCTTCTTTAACTTAGGATAATCGAATTTGATGTGTCATTGTTTTCCACATTCAAAGCAAGTTACATCATTCTTCTTCTTTTTGAAGTAGGGTGATGATTTCATTTTCTTAAATTTCTTTCTTTCCTTTCTTTTCTTTATGAGCTTTTTAGACCTCTTTAAGAGCATGACAAGTTCTCTTTCCTTCTTTTAACTCTCATCACTATCATTAATATTTTCCTTCATTTCCTTATCCTTGCAAGATTTGAGAGCAATAGTCTTCTTTTCTCCTTTCTCACCTTGAGATCTCATTTTCTCATTTCTTTTTCTTTCTTCAACACCATCTCATGAGTGAGGAGTTTTCCAGTAAGCATATTGATTGGCACCTTTCAATCTCTTAATTAGACTTTTGAACGCTACAAACTCTGGCCCCAAATTTCTCTATGGGAAGCATCTTAAGGATTTTAATGTTTATCTCATAATTTGTGAGCACTCTGCCATATTTCTTTATATTGTTGACTAAAGCAAAGAGCCTATTGGTAATGTCAATGACTGATTCATTCTTCTTTATGATGAAAAGCTCTCATTCGGTCACATACATTTCGAGTCTACTAGATTTCACAAGAGTAGTACCTTCATGATAGTTCTTTAGAGTCTTCCATATTGCATGGGCAATTTAGCAATGTTAAACTCTTCCAATCTCTTCTCTTGACATGGAGTTCAAAAGAATAGTAATTTTTTTTTATTCTTCCCATTTGATTTTCTATGTGGTTCAACCTATTTATCACTTAGGAGTAGTTCTTCATTACCATCTACTACTTTAATAGGCGGCTTCCATTCTTTAGTAATAATGTCCCATAGATCCACAACATCACTATCAAGATATATCTTTATTTTATACTTTCAATAAGTATAGTCAGATCCATCAAAGAAAGGCTTAAGGTGTGAATGGATTCCTTCTTGTGCTATGATCTTTCCTTACACAATTAAGTTTTGAATTGAGGTCATGCCCTGATACCACTTATTAGCCCTTATGTACTAAGAAATGGGGATGAATTGATGAGAAATTTAAATTTTAGTGGGAAACACTGAAAGTAAAGGGAAAGAGAAACGATAGAAAAAGAGAGAACACAAAGATTTATAGCGGTTTAGGTGTTAATAAACCCTACGTCCACTTTTCACTTCTCCAATTAGGTATTTCACTAACACTAAATGGTGTTTTAGAAGCTCACACCAAACTTTACAATTTTGTGTTTTACAAAGCTCACACACAATCTCATAAGTGTGTTCCCAAAGGCTTACACACAAACTTATATAATAGTATTTCTATGGCACACTCTTAAACCCAATCCCAAAAGTGTTTACAAGCTCACACAAAACATTTTACAATTAAATCACAAAGAGTAAATAAGAGAGAGAAATTTGAAAAATCAATTTGCAAGAGTTTTGCCTTAGTAAATGCAATCCTCTTGCATTTGAGTCTATTTGGTGGAGTAATTATAGTTTACACCCACCAAAGAACTATTAGAAACAAAACTATCTCCATATTTTAAAATTGGAGGTAAAATCCTACATTTAATGTTTATCATACAAAAGTCGTTGTCAAGACTAATAAGTTACAATCGCTATTCAAGTTTCGCTTTGGATTTTGCTTATTCATAATCAAGATCTTTAATTATTTCTAATGACTAGTTCATTGGCATTTTAGCATTGGCTCATCAAAAATCTAGTTGGTGGATACTTCTAAGAAGGGTTAAAAGTCGTGGGCATTATCAGTTGGTCGTGGGTGCTACTGGGGCCGCGCTAGCTAACATGGGCGCTACTAGTCACCATGAATCAAATTGGAGCTATGGTGTTTTGATACTTGGCAAGTCGTGGTCACTACCAAAGAAGTTGCTATCACGATTTTTAAATCTTCAACAAATCAAATGGCATGTGGCTTGGTCTGGCTGGATGCTTGAAATCCCTTCAAGGCGATGTGAAGTTTGTGGTCATGATTTCCACCATGACTGAGACAACGAACTAAGCTAGACAGAGAGCGCTTCATTTTTCTTTGAATAACAATTGTGATTTATGTAACAATTTTGATTCTTTTCTCTATTTAACTTCCAACAAGATTCTGACTTTACCTCTGCATACAAAACACTTGGAAAACATGTTAAAGCCTTTTAATTTATGTTGTCAAGATCAAAAAAGAGGTTTGACCAACCTAGTCCAACATATTCTTTATCCTTGTCTTTCATTTCTTTAAACTCAGGACATTACTCTTGAGATGTGCTTTGGATCTTTCTTCTTTGCCTTCATCTTATTTTCAAATACTTCTTTAGAGGACTAAATCATTGGGGTTACATGATCAATATTCTCTGCATTCTTGATATAAGAACAAAGCCCTAATAAGGAAAACACTAAAGTGAGAGGTCAGAATATCTTAAGATTTTGTTATGATTCAAAAAAATTAATCAAACATGTGATTAACGCAAATACTTTATCAGTCTTGCGTCACATGTTCAATAATGTAATACCCCTTTTCATTCATTTTTCCCTTCCCTTAAACTATATAAATAATACATTGTCTAATTCCCATTAAAATCATTCATTAAACTGTATAACACATATTATGTGCTCTTACTAGTTATAGTGATACTTATATTTTCATAGCTCTTCTTGTCCTTATTATTCAATTGCTCTTCATCTAAGTACTTAGCCTCCTTATTCACAACCTGAACAAGGTTAATATGCATTCAATTACATTTCTAAAAATGTAAACTAACTAATTATTTAACACCACACTTTTTCCCTTATGTTATTATCTTATCTCATCTTCTAATGTCTTTGCCTCCTCCATCCTTTCTCTTGCTATTTTTCTTGACCAAGCTACTTCATCTCAACTGAATACTATCTCAAACACTATTTACATAATAAATTTAATGCAAAATCAATTTGTTAGCATAATAATAAATCAAATTTATTTTTTCCTCATTTACATGTTTTATAATGTTACATCTATTTAGCTTTGCTTCATTTTCAAATGCATTACTTGTATAATTCCATCGTCATTTGCACTCAACACCTGATACTATCCATCTTCAAGTCACTTAAAACTTTGTCTCAACCCTTTTTGCTCGCTACCATGACTAAAACTTTTCTTGATTCCCATTAACACAAATACATAATCCTTTTTTTTATTTAACTTTTCTTCTATAATCTTGTGCTTCTCATTGTTTTAATCTTCTTCACTTTAGCTTTAACAATGTATCTATCTTTTTACACTCTCTTCATCACTTCTTTTACTCATTTTTACCCCATGTAAAATTTTCTTCTTATTCAATTACATATTTGACTCTCATATACTTCTTTAGTTATCATAACTAATATCGTAAATTTGTTCATGTTCATTGTTAAAGTTTTCAACGAGTAATTTGTACTCATAGTTGTTAAACTATAGTTTGAGTTTTATGATAGGTACATAGCTACTTTTCCATCGTAAAAGTTACTAAATCAATATAAATATTTTAGACAATTTTTAAATAAACATTTCAACAAATGAAAGTTTACTCGATCTCTAAACTTTTTTGAAAAATACATATTAGTCCAAAATAATTTTTATAGTTAATTTAACTCTTATATTTTAGATTTAAAGGCTATTTAAATACAAAAATAGTAAAAATAAATTTCATATTTCAAATGAATAAGTTTATTAAAGAATATAAATAAAAAATAAAAATCAATGTCATTTTTTTCCCTCAAAAACAATCTCTATCTTTTTTAATTAATTACATTTCCATTCTCATTGCTATTTTGAAACCTTTCTCATTTAATGTTCTCAAATTTAATTTTTATTTCACACTTACATGTAGTTCAACCTCTCTTTCTCTCTTTTTTTTTTTTTTTTTTTTTTTAAAAAAAATCTTTCTAGAAAAGAGAAAATTAATCTTTTTTATATATTACATATTTAATTTTCATACACATACAATAAGTTATTTCAAAAATATTTTTTCATGAATTTTTTTTATCTTGATTTAATTTTTAGAATCCATATTTAAAAAAAATTATTTTTTTTATATACATTAGATCAATATGGAGGATATGTCTTTAAAATATATATGGATGCAACTTAAAAATATATAATTTTATTATTCAAGATGTAAAATAATAACTATCTAATAATCTTGCTCTAAAAATTAATTGACATAAAGTTCAATTTTATAAAAAAATAATTTTTTAAAAAATAATTTATTTTAGAAATAAATTATTAAATCTCAAATTGAAAAATATAAAATAATAAGTCCTAATATATGAGAGAAATTCAAAGTACGCTTTATACTTATTTTAAAAAATGACACATTTTTATTTATGTATTTTTACATTTTTAAATAAATTTATTAATTTTAAAATATAGCTTTTATTTTTAAATATTTTTAGTTTTAAATAAGCTTTAAGTTAAATTAATCAAAAATATTAATTTATATTGATATATAATTTTTCTAAAAAATTTAGAAAATCAATTAAATTTTTATTTATTGAAAAATTATCTAAAAATTAATTTAAAATACTTATAATAGTTTAATAATTTTTAGCAATAAAAAATTAAATATATAATCAACATAAAATTTAAGCTAAAAGGTTGATAATTATGACTACAAATTGCCTTATCAAGACTCCAACTCAACTTTATAATATGCATTTGAACCGTCACAAATAGAGACAACATTTTCGTTTAATAAAAGGGTATATAGGCATAAATCCTATTATCTATAGCTAGAGATGTAAATAAATCAAGACTGCTCATAAGTTACTTGAAATTCGACTTGATAAAAATTGATTCAAATTTGACTCGTTTATTAAATGAAATTTAAAATCAAACTCAAGTTCGACTTATTAATTTAACGAGCCAATATCAAATTTATTAGTACTCGATCCGTAAGTTTGTGAACCAATTCAATAATAAATACAATTATATATTTTTATTTATAATATAAACAAAAATACTTTTTGAAAATATATTTATTTAAAAGTGTATAACAAATAATATATATTTCATATTGTAATTTACATTTAGAATGTAATATCTAATTTTTTACAATTTTTATATAAATATTAATAAATATATTAAGTTTTTAAAATATAAATCTTATTTTTTAAAAAAATTATTAATAATTTTATTAATAATTTAATTCTAATAAAAATTTTAATTTAATTAAATACTTGACTCAATTTTAACTCATTTATTAAACTTCTTTATAAATAAATTCTTGATAATACTTGACTTGATTTAACTCGTTTATTAAATAATTTTTAAATATTAAACTCCTTTATAAATAATCTCAAGTGGGCTTGTTTATAAATGGACACGATTCAGCGCTGACACGTTTACACCTCTATCCGCAACCTCTTGAGACGCTTGAAAACACCCGCGTAGTGCTTTAATGATAGCAACAAGCATTGGATAAGAAAGCGTAAGAGAGAGAAGGGAGAATGGCATCTTTAACCTCTGCATTCACAAACAACCGCATTCCCTGCTTTAACAGACCACCGCATGGTCACTCTGATTTTCACTTAGTACCCAGAGCGTCTCTCCATCACAGCCACCACCATCATCACGACTTAAATCGCAGGCATTTCTTATCCCAAACAGCCGCAGTTTCACTATCCTTAGTATCCCCTCTAATCAACCAGCAACCGGCAACTGCCGAAGAGTCCTTCTCAGAATGGGAGAGAGTCTACCTCCCCATCGACTCTGGAGTCGTCCTCCTTGACATTGCCTTCGTCCCCGACGACTTGAACCACGGTAGGTTGTTTCTTTCTTCTCCTTTCTTTTCCATCTTTTGGACGCTGACAAAGAGCAGCAAAATGAAGAGAATTTTTGCCCATATATAGGGTTCCTGTTGGGAACCAGGCAAACCATTTTGGAGACAAAAGATGGCGGAAACACGTGGGTTTCGCGTTCATTACCTTCTGCTGAAGATGAGGATTTCAACTACAGGTTCAATTCCATCAGTTTCAAAGGGAAAGAAGGATGGATTGTTGGCAAACCCGCAATTTTGTTGTACACCTCGGATTCTGGAGAAACCTGGAAGAGGATACCTCTTAGCGCTCAACTTCCGGGCGATATGGTAAGCTTGACCATTCCTTTTATTTTTATTTTTTTTGTAATTTGTTTTTATCTACTTTACAGATATATGATGCTCAATTCTAGTTTAGTTATTGGTTCGTTTACAACATCTGCAGGTATATATAAAGGCAACTGGTGAGAAAAGTGCAGAGATGGTGACTGACCAAGGTGCAATATATATCACGTCAAATGGCGGATATAACTGGAGGGCTGCAGTACAAGAGACTGTTTCAGCAACCCTTAATAGGTAGGTGTATCTGCTCAAAAAGGTTAATCTATCTGCTACATTGTGTGAAATTGATAAATTTAATTGTCGCTATCCTATCTACAGCCATACCTTATGATAAAATAGTAGTTTTCTAGTACATTTTTTTCATTTTGACTTTCCCTATCAGAATCTAATATACTAATTCAAAACTAATTTTAAGGTCTACAAATTGTTTTGTGACTACTGATTTTTAAGAATACTGATTTTTGAACCCGATGATAGTTTCCCTGTCTTTTGCTGTCTCTTGTGTTGAGGCTAAGCATTCTATCTAATTTACTGAGCTGAATCCTGTTAGTTTTCTTTTACAAAAAATTTTAATGAGAAAGAAGCCATCAACATAGCTTCGTTGTTGTTGCAGAACAGTTTCTAGTGGTATTAGCGGAGCAAGTTACTATACAGGGACTTTTAACACTGTCAATCGCTCTCCAGATGGAAACTATGTTGCTGTCTCAAGTCGTGGTAACTTCTACTTGACATGGGAACCTGGCCAGGTGAGATTCTTTGTCCCAACTTGGTCTCTGGCTTTCGCTGTGTATACTTTTAGCTTTCATAGTCATGCCTATTCCTAACCTTTCCATGTTGGACATACAGCAAAAAATCCTTTTGATGCACTGTTGAAAAATTGAATTTACTAATGAGCAAAGGAGACAAGGACAAGAAATCCTAAAGTCTAACACTACTTAGCAACTTATATTACCGTTCATCTGAAAAATGAGGTTGCACTCAATATAGCAAGTTAATGAATTTTGGTCACATATTACATTGAAGGAGTGATTGGTGCATGTAGTTTTGTTCAAGATGGTTTTAATATTTTTTTTTAATCTTTTGTTATAAAAAGAAAGAAAAAATGTTTTAGTGAATTTTAGTGCATGTATCTGACAGCAACAGACAATTTGTATGACAATAGTTTGCGATAAGGCTGCTCCTGATATATAAAATTGGTGAATTCAATTTGATATATCAAATTGTATTTTTCTGGGTGCTCTTTCTCTCTTCTTTTTTGCTTTCCAAAAGAAAACTCAATTTGGCTTTAGATATAGGTACCAGACAGAGATAAAGTAGTTTAGAAGGACTGAAACCTGAAACCAAAGATGACATTTCTGAATTTGTTTCATAATGCTTATTTGTTTTAAAATGCTTGCTGTTTGACATACATGCTGCATGCATTCTCTTGCATTCTTCTACCTTTTGTCATTCCCTTTAATTTTTGGGCCTTTCTTTTGAAACACATATCTAGTGCAATTCTCATTCCAAGTAATCAGTACTGTTTAAAGCCACATTATTTCACGCATATGTCTTCACTCCCTTCCACTATTAATAAAGGAAATTTTGTAGCCGGAATTTTTGTGTATGCAAACAATAAAGTCAAACAATGGGTTTAATAAGGTGGCAATCATCAAGTAATGACAAGCCAATGTTGATGAGAACTTCAATTTAAGCTCACAACACAATATTTTCTTAGAAATTGAGGTTATTTAGAAGTATATATAAAATAAATTAAAGGACATTATTCAGGTAGGATGGAAATTTTGCTTTACCCTTTTGAGAACTTATTTAACCTGAACCTTTACATGTACTGTTTATAAATGGGGTGGGGGTGGGTAAGGTGGCTATCACTTTCCATGATCCACGTGCATGTTTTTATGTATATATAGATTAGCTATTGAATAAATTTCTAAATATTTTTATTACCTTTTCTAGGTAGAATGCACATTATTCCTTCTTCACTTCTTAACATGATTGACATTCATGTAACTTCAATGCTTTTTCACTCTTAAGAATGTTCTAGTAATACCTTAACTGCCTCCCATGTACCAAAACCCTCCTTGAAATAAGATGGAAGGGCATGAATGTATAAGGGCCTGCCCCATTCCCAATCCATTGCAATCCATATACTGGTCGTATGTCCTACAATCCTCCTCATTATTACCAAAATTTTTTCTGTGTTTAAAATTATCAGCAACATTCTGACATTCTGAAGCATAATGACCATACATATGATAAGTATGATATCCTAAAAATCTGGTTTTTTTTCTTTCACTCTCTTAGCTTCCTTGTTTGCTTGACTGTTGGAAGCTATTCGGAACTTGTTATGTACATGCACATACCACTTTGTACTTAATTTAAGCTTATTTTTCTGGGAAAAATTGAGCACTCAAATTATTGGTCTTATTGTTCAGGATCTGCATACATGTTGGTTTTCTGCAGAAATTGTGTATTAAGTCTCTTAATATGGTAATATAATTGTTCTTGTGACATATGAGGAATCATTTCAATCTTTTTTCAAATAACAATATATTTGAATGACTCACTGCACGCTGTGTGCTTTTTTAGTGTCAAAATTATTTTTTAATCTCTCTTTTCATTTGTGTAGGCCGTGGCTAATACTTGTTTCTCTTTTCTAGCTTATTCATGTGTTCTTTTTTTCAATTATTGACATGGATGTGCAATTATAACAAACATGTTTCATTTCTTTTCACTATCTGTAGGCATTTTGGCTGCCCCACAACAGAGCCGTTGCAAGAAGAATCCAGAACATGGGATGGAGAGCTGATGGTGGTCTTTGGCTTCTTGTCCGTGGTGGGGGACTTTATCTTAGTAAAGGCATAGGAGTAAGTAAATTTGAGAATTTTTCTTTCTTTGAGTGCAACAATGTTTTGCATAAAATGAAGAAATAAAAACAATGTTATCAAGCTATAAAGTCCTTTGTCAACATTAGATGCTCTCATTCATCAAACTTCTGTGAAAAAATGCAAGAATTAGTGAGAAGTTATTGATTTTAAACACAAATGAATAGTAAGATCTCTGAAGCGAGATATAAATAAATCCTGTTGGAAACGCCAACCAAAAAAAAGTGCAGATGGACTTTGTTTTAAGAAAGTGATAAAAAATGGGAAACACCTCAATTGGAGCAACCCATTATGGAAAACAATGAAAGATATTTTCAATGATGAAATGCAGAAGAAGATTGAACTAACATTACTCAATAAAAAAAATGTTTGATTTAGGGTAAAAAAGAAATAGAAAAAGTGAAAACCTGAAGAATAGTTTTCTGCTAATTCACTGTACTGTTATACATAATCAAACTTAGATCCTTGTTTGTGTAAAACTAAAATCATATGTATGGACAATATGTTGGAATATCTCCTAGTAATGATTAATGTAGTTGTGACTTTTCCTTTTCACTTTCTTTTTTCATAAGTTTGTTATAACACCATTATTGTTTGACGTAACAAAAGGGTATTGGGTAATTAGTTCTGAACAATTAAGTCTTAGAATAAGTTGATTGTGTTTGGAATAACAAATAATGGTTAAGTTTGCTAATCATTGAGCAAGGATTTCATATGTTGAAATTATAGTGTAGGAAAGTGTTATTAAAGAAAATAATGGAATTGTTCTACTTGATTCAATTGAGATACTGTTCAGGGATATATATATATATATATATATATATATATATATATGGAAGCTAAACTAAGAAAGAATCTTGTAATCCCTACAATGAAGCTATTCCCACAATTTAGGCTACAATTAACCTTGTAATCTTGTAACATCCCCCCCCTCTCTTCAAGTTGGAGCATAGATGTCCATCATGCTTAGCTTGTTACATATGTAAGAAACCCAATTCCCATGAAGAGCTTTTGTAAAAATATTTCCTAACTATTCTTTCATCTTCTCGTATGCTATAGAAATCAAATTTTGCTGTATTCTTTCTCGAATGAAATAATAATATATCTCAATGTGTTTAGTTTGTTCATGAAACACTAGATTTGAGGCAATATGAACAACTGCTTCATTATCGCACTATAGTTTCGCAGGATTTGATACTTTAAGACCAACCTTAGTTAAGAATTGAAAAATCCACATAACTTTGCACACAAATTGAGCCATCGCTCTATATTCTGATTTTGTGCTAGACTAAGAAACAACATTTTTCTTTTTTACTCTTCCATGAAATCAAGTTGCCAGCAACAAAATCACAATAACCAGTGGTGGACCTTCGATCAGTCTTGGATTCTACCCAATCTGCATATGAAAAACAATCAATATTATTGTAACCATGATTTTGATACAAAATCCCTCACCCAACAACTCCATTCAAATAACATATGATTTGTTCCAAGACTGCCCAAAGTTATACTGTTAAAGAAGACGTAAATTAACTTATAAATGATTGAATAAGCGATATCAGGGTGAGTCACTATAAGATAGTTTAGTTTTCCAACCATTCTCCCATATCTTCTTTCATGTGCAAGAAGCTTATGGTAGTTAGGTTTGATATGTGGTTGGCTGTGTAGCCATTGGAGTTGGCTGTACTACAATCTCTTTCTCACTAAGTAAGGCAGCCTTGACCTAGGTCCTTGTTGGGTGGGTCAATTCAGAGTTTTACCAAGCTTGCCCCTCTCTACTTGGCCTTGTTCTTCCATTCTTTTGGAATAAAACAAATATGGTTCTCATCACAGGGCTTGCATTCCATCTATCCAAAATCCAGTGTTTACAACTCTCCTAGGGCTCATTGGGACAATAGAAATGATAATAGGTTTAAGGAAAAACCTTTTGAACAATACTAGGAACACAAGGTTAATAATTATTTTGTCTAACATTTGTCCTATTCATCAATTAAAATCCTTATAGAGCAATGATAGAACATGTAGTTTTATTAGAACTAGGATTGGAATAGAAAATCCCAGTAGAATCAATTTTAACTTTCAAATTAAATTAGAAATTGGACTTGACTTATTCCAACTAAGACTAACTAAAACATAAAGTAAGCTACATTTGAAAATTGCCATAGTAGCATGAATATTGACACACTATGTGATAGCTACAGTAACACAAACAAAAAAGAGTGAATAGTTCTTTGTATAGTAACTTGAAAATCTTGCTTGTGCATCATTGTCCCTCGACCGGAAAGAAGACTTGGATGAGTAGGCCAAGAATCATTTGTATGAATGGACTCGCATGGAATGAACATCCTTGGGGTCTAATACTTCTTGAATAACATCAATCTTCACAACTGGCAATTGTTGGACTTAAGCTTTAATGGTAGTTGCAACACCATCAAACCCAATGGCATATAAATTGAAACATTAGAATTGGACTTGGGAGTAATTTGTAACTCAAGTGGCAGACCAATGAAGTAGGCATTCAAAAGATAATGATCAACACCTTACATGGTCTAAACTTCTTGGACTTGAGCTTGTGATAAGTATCCTTCGGAAACCTTTCTTACCCCAAGTGCACAACTGCTTGTTTCTTCAAATTCTCACATGATCACTTTCTTCAAATTCTCACATACGTCTATCTCGATTAGTAGCAAAATAATACTATAATTTGTTAGCTTTGAGGGTAGCCATTACCTCTTCATGAATCTTTTGAATGTGATAAGCAAATGCTTCGCCTTCATCGCTCACTCTAGCTTCTTATTATTACCAAATCAAGCACATCCTTAGGTTTCAATTTATACGCAATCTCAAAAGACGCATTCTTTATGATTCTATTGACAAAATCATTATAGGCATAGTTGTTAAAAGCACAAGGCGCACTAAGGCGCCAAAGGGTCTTGGAGCCTAGGCGCAAGGCGCATGGCGCAAAAGCTCGCCTGAGCGACATTAGGTGCAAAAATTAAAAAAAATAAAATTAAAATTAAGAACTAATAATTATATATGCATATTATTATTATATATTGTGTGAAAATATTTCAAACCCTTTAATAGTTTTCTTGAACTAGATTAGAAAAAGTTTATTTTTAACCCTTGTAACAAGATCTAAGACAACTAATTTTTCTAAGTTTATAATAATTTAAAACTTATTGACTGTGGCAAAAACCTTCCTATACTAAATGAGCAGTCAAAAAAGGCCAAGTAGAATGTAGAAGACACATGAAAACATGTGCATACAAGCAACAAAAATACAAAGCCCAAAAACTCAGAAACAAAACCAAATTCAAAAATCTTTCTCTCGCCAGAAATAGAATAGTAGAAGGAGAGAGAAAGAAATAAAACACCAGAAACAAAACAAGTAGAATAGAGAGAAAGAAATCAAACAAGGGTTGAAGAAGATAAATTTCAGGCACGTAATAGCTGGAATTGACAAATCAACGATCGACGACCTTAGTATTGGCGGTTCGGTCTGATTCCAGTGACTTTCTGATGACACTGTTGAACTTTGCGGTGACTTTCCAGCACATCGACACTGTATTTTGACATATCGGCCATTTGAGATTCCAGTGATCACGATATTTTGAGTGAAAGATGGATGTTGTAGTTGGAATTAGAAAGACGAGCCTAGCAGTGGCTGAAGGCATGCACCTGAGTAACAGTGCCTGCCTTTGGCCTTCAGAGGCATAGGGCAGGTCGTCTGGTCTGCGCCTTTAACAACTATGATTATAGGCAAATTCTGTTTGTGCTATGACTAGATCCCAAGTCTTCATATTATTCCCAATAAAACATCTTAACAGATTACCCAAACTTTGACTAACAACTACTATTCGACAATTTGTTTATTTATGGCACGCACTAAAATACTTGAATTTCAAATTTCCTCTATAAAGATCTCTAAAAGTTTCCGATAAACTTATCTCTATTGAAAACCATAGGTGTTGGAACGCCATGTGGACTTGTAACCTCACAAGAAAAATTGAGCAATATGAGTTGCATAAGAGGTTTTAGAACATGGATAGCCTCGCAAAGCAAGCGGGACACCTTTTCACCAATTTCTCCAGAGCCCAGTGCACTTTTGGTCAATTATAATGATGAATCACCATTCCAAAGTCATGCGTATGCTGAATTGTCCTCCCAAGCTATTCCCATGAAGTTCTCTAACAATTTACTCCCTTGGAGACCCTTCTGGAAATCACAACTTGTTACCTTTGAATAAATAATTGTCATGCAATGTATAATGCAAAATTTCTGCTTGTCACAAACTTTGCAGATTAGCTATTATCCTGCTTATACAAGGATTATATAAACTCATTAATTCTTCAAAACCTGTGACTTGAGTGCTCATAAACCACAAAAGTAAAGACTGTCTATTTAAAGCATCGACCACAGTATTAGACATTACAGAGTTATATTTCACTGAAAAATTAAATTCATCAAGAAAACAGCTTGACTTACCATGTTGATCATTGAGCTTTTATTGGGAGTGAAAATTCCTTAGTGCTTGATGATTAGAATAAACTAGAAACTCATAGGAAACTAATTAATGCTGCCAATGACAAATAAACCCTGTCAAAGCATAAAACTCTAGTTCATAAATTGAACATAGTTGTCTAGAATGAGACAACTTCTAATTGAAAACTCCATAAGCCATCCATTGTGGGTAAGAACTATTGCAGTTTCCATATGTGAAGCATCACAAAAAAAAAAAAAAAAAAAAAAAAAAAAACTCAAAATTTGATAGTGCAAGGATTGGTGCTTTAGTCGCCACAGCTTTTAGCTGTACAAAGGATTTTTTTGTGCAGAATTTGACCACCTAAAGTCACCTTTGTTTAAATAGAGCTGAAATTTTGAATGGATCTCTTATAATGCCAAACCATGAAGAGTCTGCACTTTATTGATATATTGAGTTGCTGGCCTCTCCATAATTGCATGAACTTTTTCTGCCTTTGGTTTTAAACCTTTTGTGGGAACAATGAAACTAAGACATACCACTTTTAGTTGCTTAAAATTGCACTTTTTCGTGACTTCTGAAGTACCTCCCAAACTTGTCACAAATGTTTCAAGTGCTCTTGTTTAGTGAAGCTAAAAAATCAAAATATCATTAAAATAAACCATAACAAAATAATTCAAGAACAGCTTGAGTATAGCTTGAGTACCTCTATCAATAACCCGTGTGAATGTTCTTGGCACATTTGAAAGACCAAATGACATCATCAGCCATCTGAATCATCCATCTAGTACTTTGAAGGTTGTCTTCCATTCATCTCTGATCCTCATTCAAATTTGATGATATCCTCTTTTCAAATAAATTTTGGAGAACACCTTGGCACCGACTAGTTAAGCAAGCATCTATTCCAATTGAGGAATAGATAAGTGATACTTTATTGTAATATATATGGTGTGTCTGTTCATACACATTCTCTATGCTTCATCTTTAAGCACAAGAACTTTTACTTTCACATAACGAACCCTTCTCTAACAAGTCCTCAACTTGTCTTTATATCATGACTCACTGCACCGGTGGCATTCAATATGCTGCCAGATTTGGTAAAATACACCTGGCTCTAAATTGATTGGTTGTTGGATGCTCCAAGAGGTAGTAAGCTTTTTGTCTCCTCATCAATCATCTTTTGAATGCTGAATTTCAGTTGAATTTAAAATGAACTCCCAATTTGGTCACTCTTGAACAACTTGTTTACTAAAATGGAGACAATTGCGTTCTTGCTACTCTCAGTTTCAAATCTTTTAGCAGACAAATGCATGCTGATTTTACCCATTCTACTGTTTTTAAGATTCCTGGTTGCCTATTGTTTCACCTCTGTTTTAAGAGGATGCTAAGTGTACCTGTTTTTGTCTTTGTAGAAAGAACAGTATTAGGCTATCTTATACCAGAAAGATTATGACCAACATTCTTTGGTACAACATCACATAAATAAAGCCTCATCATCCAAGTTACCTCCCATGTTGAATTTGACCAAATATTGTGAAATTACTGGTATCTCATGCCCTTTCATTGGCCATGCAATTCTATACAGATGAGAATTTTTATCCCCAGGGAGCTTTAATTTGTTTTCCTCTTTTGATGTGATATTCTCCATGCTTCTTCCATTAATGACAAACTGACACTTTACCTTCACGAAAAACTTGCATACAAAAAATAGTCTGTGATTTTCCTCTTCTTCATTGATAGTTGTTGTCATCACCCTGCATACCACCAAGGATTCAACTTGTGCTGGGTGAACGTTAACTTCTTTTATCTCCTCATCACAGTTCAAGAACTGGTTCTAACTCTTCCTCAAATTCTTCCAAGTTCAGTCTTCTCTATGGGCAAGTAAAAGAGGTGTGCCCCTTTATTCCACCTTAAATTTGCAAATTGTTGCCTCCTCTAGCTGAGGAAGAACCAGAATGTTGTACTCATGAATTGTGAAAATGGTGTATTCCACATCTGAAGATGATGTTATGATGACATAACATATATCTACATTAACCAGTGAAGACGTGTCAGATGCCATTTTTATTTGCAATAAAGAAAGATTTTGTTTGTTTGTGAATAAATTTTCTATCTTAAATGCTTAATAAGTCACTTGTGATTTATTGTGCATCAATGTGGTTTTGTATTCATGCATTTCTATGTCTCAAGCAATTTTGGTGGATTTGCTTGATTTGTTCATTCTTTTCCCTTTTAATGCACATGTAAAGTTCAACATAGAAAATGCAATGTTTCAATACATACATATTTTTTCTATCATTAATAGGACATGGATATCTTATTGTTGGATTTTGCATAATTTTTTTCATGCCAGTTTCTGAGTGTATAATCACATTTCTTTGTTTTGGTTTCCAAGCACTTGTATAATTTCTATTGCTCCTCAACACTTTTTTTTCTCTTATAGTTGTTGAATTACAATTTGTATTTCATGTTGCAGATAACAGAGGATTTTGAAGAAGTTCAAGTTCAGAGTCGGGGTTTTGGCATTCTTGATGTTGGGTACCGTTCAAAGGTATCACTTTTGTCAATAGGAGCAATATGACCCTACACTTTGCATATTGGATGAATGGCTTTAGCATACTAATTTGACAGAGTTGTGGATATTGAATTATCTACAAGTCCCACAAATAGGATGCATGATTTGAGAAATATATACATTTGCATGTCTACCTATGCGTCATTCTTATACCATCTACTTATCATAGCCATACACACACACACACACACACATAGATATATGTGGTTAGACACTAAATTTTAATAATAATGTAATGTTATGCTTAAATGCAAATTTTAAATAATAAGTTACAGTGGTATATCATAGTGTTCTTTGTATATATTATTATTTGTAAATGTTCTTTTCTTTAGTTTGTTAGACTTAACCAGAACCTCTTTTATCAACCTAGAAACCAGTTTTGATAGTATTACAGGGAATTGTCCACGGGAGAAAACAGTTTATGGTATTTATAGTCTCACTTCATCATTTACTGAGCTCTATAAATAGTCACGACAAAAGCAAATTGAACTGGTGTTGACTTTTGTTGAAGCAAAAGAGATTTTTAGTTGCACAGCTTGCTTTTGGACTTGTTGCCCTACTTTTGTTTCTGCCTGATATAGAGGATATGATGGATTTGCGTGAAATTAATTTGAAGTCATATAATAAGAATAAAAAATTTGAAAATTATAACTAATTATAGTAAAAAGTTTGAATAAAAGAAGAAAGAAAAAAATGAGAAGCAATTAATATTCTTCATTAATTAGAGAATCACACAATTGAAACAATTAACATACTTTTAAAAATAGATGCGAGTCATTAGAGACCTCAAAATAACATTCTCATATTAGGTATTGAGTATTTTTTTTTTTAAAGTATATTTATAGTTTTAGCTAGCTTGTGTTAGTTAATTGAAAAAAGTTGCATGACCCATCTAACAGAAAGTTATTATCCTAGTTTGTGTTAGGCTTATTTCTTCCTCTAGTATAAGGTAATAATTTATGGAATAGTATTCCACATTTAAAATTTTAACAGAAGTTGTTAATAATATATGTAATTAATTCTAATCTCAAACTCAGTTGTAGACGAGTTTTTGCCATTTGTCAAATTAGGTGTTTCATATAAGCGATCAAGATAAAATAAGCTTGCCATTTGTCAAGCTAATTGTTTGGCACACAACCGATTGGAAATGTAGAACTATAAATGGAAATAAAAAAATTAAATTAGAAAATTGCAAAATAGGTAAATAAAAAAATAAGGCTAAAAAATAATTTTCATGTATTATCAATTTTGAAAACATGTAAAATAGACAACTAAAAAATAAGGCTAAAAAATAATTTTTTTATATATTATATATTTTAAAAACAAATATTATTTGCTTAATAACATGTCTATGCAAAGTAGGCAGCCAAAAAACAAGGTTAGAAAATTGTATATATTATCTATTGTTTTAAACAAATATTATTTGCTTAATCAAATATTTTATTATGAAATATTTTATAACCGATTAGAAATATTTGCCATTTGTCAAGCTAATTGTTTGGCACACAACCGATTAGAAATGTAGAACTATAAATGGAAATAAAAAAATTAAATTAAAAAATTGCAAAATAGGTAAATAAAAAAATAAGGCTAAAAAATAATTTTATAATGTATTATCAATTTTGAAAACATGTAAAATAGACAACTAAAAAATAAGGCTAAAAAATAATTTTTTTATATATTATATATTTTGAAAACAAATATTATTTGCTTAATAACATGTCTATGCAAAGTAGGCAGCCAAAAAACAAGGTTAGAAAATTGTATATATTTTCTATTGTTTAAAACAAATATTATTTGCTTAATCAAATATTTTATTATGAAATATTTTAATTTTATTAATATTTAAAAATATATTTTAATTGATATATTAAATTATGGCTGCATAATGTGTGAATCATCGACTAGCTATGGAATAATTCGTATATGGAATAACGTTTTCACATTTAAAATTTGCATCAAAATTAAAAATAAGTTGTTAGTTGTGTTAAGGACTTTAGGGTTCCGTTAGTTATATTCCTATTTTAGATGGGTTATTAGTCTCTATATGGAGGAGAATAATTCAAAATGACTTGAGGGTTTACCTCTTTCTGAAAATGTGGCTTAAGATCGCTGCGAGTGGAAAAAACGAATCTATATAGTCGACACCAATTAATTTGGGATTAAGGCTTAATTGAGTTGAGTTGTGTCCTATATTAGTGTCTCCTTCATAGTTATTATTTCTGTATAAGTTATTTTGTCCTCTTTTAGAATTTTTTTATGTAAAGGGAGGCTATAAACCATGGTTATGAAAACAGATATTTTTTTGCTCATTCTTTTGTCTTTTTTCCTATTTACAACCTGGTATTAGAGCTCTTGCTTTAGACTGTTGCTGTTAGTTCTTTTCAAAGCCGATTGCAGCCTATTGTTTTTTTAGGGCATTTTTTGCTATCTTTTTTTTATTATTATTATTATTATTATTATTTTGGCTATAGAAAGAAAATGATTTCTCTTCTTGAATTCAAGATGGCAGGAGAGAAAAACTTTGGGGTTAAAGTGCAGATTGCAGGCTATTGTTTTCAGAGGGCATTTTTTGCTGTCATTTTTTTTGGCTGCAGAAAAAGAGTTATTTCTCTTTTCTAATCTAAGATGGTGAGAGAAAAATTCTGGATTTAAAGTTGGATTGCTGGTGGAAAATCCTTCACTGCAAATCAATACAATGAAGCTAGATGGAACAAATTACCTTGCATGGCCAAGGTCATGTTTATTATGCATCCAAACTCGAGGTTTATAGGGTGATCTTGCAGGAGACAAACCAAAACCAGCTTCTACTGATATAAGGCTCAATAAATGGGAATTTGAAAATTCTGTCATTGTGTCTTGGCTTATCAACTCCATGCAATCTTAGATCTCTCGAGATATTTATTACTTAATATTGCTTGGAAAATTTGGAGCGCAGTACCTCAAACCTATTCCCAGGTAGGCAATAATGCTCATATCTATGAGTTGTGGAATAAAATACATGAGACTAGAGAAGGAGAGATGGCCATAGCGCATTACTTTTGTAAATTGAGTAGTGTATGGCAATAATTAGACTATTATTTAGATATTCAAGCTACATGTTCTGAAGATGCTTCTAAATTCCAAAAGTTGATAGAGAAGGAATGTGTCTGATTTTCTTGCTAGTTTGGATATCAAATATGACCAGATTCAGGTTTACTGACTTGGTGAGAATCCTTTACCTTCCTTGAGACAAGCTTATTCTTATGTCCAGTAAGAGGAAAGTGAAAGAAGTGCAATGATACACAGTCTCAGTGGACAAAGCAAGGCTGGTTGTTAACACTCTTCATTAACAACGAAGATAGTAACCAGGGTTAATCAAACAAAGATCACTTAAAATTCGATTATTGTGGTAAAATCGAGGAATACTAGACAGAGTTGTTGGAAGCTTTATGGCCGACCAACTAGATATCATCTAGGTAAACGAATGGGGTCCACAAGGTCACAATTAGATGCGTGTGAGGCTGTTAAAATACCTTTACCTGGAGAAACAACTAATACTAGAGGTTTTTCTGATGAGGAGATGCAAATCCTAAGGCGCCTTTTGTCTCTGCTCAATTTAAATTCACCTACAATTGCTTACTCCAATTTTGTCAAATCAGGTGTTGCATTTCTTGCTAATCTTGAAACTCACAAAGATCCATGGGTTATAGATTCTGGAGCAACATACTATATGGCTGGCTCTTTCAATGATTGCCTAACCTATACTCCTTGTTGAGGTAAAGATAAAGTCTGTATTTTGGACATATCCTTATTTCCCATAGCTGGAATGTGTTCTTTTGATTGTACTTCCTTTATTGAATTATCATTTGTCCTTCATATTCCTGATTTTCCTAATAATATTTTGTCTGTTTGTACCATCACAAACTTACTCAACTGTAAAGTTGAATTCTATCCTACTTATTGTGTCTTTCAGTTGCTGAAAAAAGGAAAAATGATTGGCTATGGTGGACTGCAAGATGGTTTATATGTGCTAGAGGAGGGTAGTTTGCTCTTTGGTCCTTTCTAAAACCCCGAGCTATGTTAGGTGATTCTACGACTAAATAATCAATTCAGTTGCATAAAAGATTATCCATCCTTTTTTTTAGAAAGGTTATATCCAAGTTCGTTTAAACGACACAATTCAGATTTATTGTTTTGTGATGCTTGTGAGTTTGCAAAACACATAAGAAATTCTTATCCTTAGATTAATAATAAGAGTTTAATCCCTTTCATGACTGCTCATTTTGACATTTGAGGTCCTACTCAAACTGTGTCCTTATCTGGTTATTAGATGGTTTGTCACCTTTACTGCTTGTTGTAGTAGGATGACATGGATGTATTTATTATGAGCAAAGAATGTCGTTTTTTTTTGTTTCAAGTCTGTTCACAAAATTATCCACATACAATTTGATGCTAAGGTTGAGATTTTTTGGACTAATAATGGCAGAGTACATGAAGGTGCTTTTCACGAGTACCTTGACTTGCTTGGGATTTTGCACCAAACTAGTTATGTAAATCCTAATCCCAAAATGGAATCTCAGAAAGGAAAAACAATCATGTATTAGAAGTGGTCTGAGTCCTTATGTTTAGCGTGAATATTTTGAAATCCTATTTTTGGGGGTGGGGGGGAGGGAACCTCTCAGTTGCATATTTTATTAATAGAATGCCTTTGAAAATTCTAGGTTTTAAAAGCTCTTTGGAAATTTTGCAAGTTACTAATTCTTACATTGTTCCTACTAAAGTTTTTGGTTATGTATGTTTTGTCCATAAGAGAAGTGTAGAAAAATTGGATCCTTGAGCTCTCAAATGTCTTTGCTGGGTACTCTGCAACCCATAAGGGTTATATGTGTTATTGTCCTCCTACTAGAAAATTTTTTGTCAGTATGGATGTCACCTTTTGGTAGTTAGAACCTTATTATTCTCCAACCCAGTCAGCTCTTTAGGGGAAGAATAAAGAAGAACAGGTGACACTAACTCCACCAACTCATTTTTGTACCTATATAGGTTTTAATGCTGTTACTGGTGCTAAGTGTGAAAAACCTAAGGGTGGGAGGGTTGATGGGTCAGATTTGCAAATATAAACTTGCAGAGATAGGGCAGATAGAGCCATTGAGCATGTTCTACCTGGTCAAGTGGTCCTGTGGAGCCATATTGAGTATTCTTCAACTCTTGATTCATCTAAATGTGATCCTATTACTAATAATTTTGATATTCCTATTTCTATTAGAAAAGGTGTTACAACTTGGACCAGCAAACACCCTATATCTAACTTTCTTTCATATGGATGCAAATGGATGTTTACCAGTACTTACAAGGTTGATGGAACAATTTATAGGTTTAAGGCCCAATTGATGACAAATGGATTCACTTCAATGATGTTGATTACCAAGAAACATTTGCTCTAGTTGCAAAAATGAACACTATTAGAATTCTTTGTCATGTGCAGCTAATCTTGGGGTTAACAGAAATTCAATGTCAAGAATGCATTTTTCGCATGGACATTTAGAGCAAGAAGTCTATCTTGAAATTCCTCCAGGATTTAACGGTGAGAAAACTGAGGGGAAGGTTTGTAGATTGAAGAAGACATTATATGGCTTGAAAAAGTCACTCAGGGCATGGTTTGAAAGATGATGTATAGATATGATCACCTTTGGGTATTACCAAAGCAATGATAATTTGTTTATCAAACACTAAAATGGTAAGATCATGATACTTATTGTTTATGTTGATGATATAGTGATGTCAGGGGATAATGCAGAAGAAATGGCCAAATTGAAAAAAAATACCTAGCTCAAGAATTTGAGATCAAGGATTTGGTAAGTTAAGATATTTTTTTTGGAAGCGAAGTTATTCGATCTGATAAGGGAATTTTTATTTCCCAACAGAAATATATCTTAGCCTCTTCAAGAAACTGGCATGTTGGGTTGCAAGCCAGCAAATTTTCCTATTGAAGCCAATCATAAATTGCAAGGTGGTGTTAGTCAATTTGTTCATGTTGGTCGATATCAAAGACTAGTTGGAAGATTGATATATCTATCGCACCAGGATATAGACTATGTTGCAACTATGACGAGTCAATATGTGCATGATCCTGGAGAACCACATCTAGATGTTGTCCTCTGTATTTTAAGGTACCTAAAGTCTGCTCCAGGAAAGGGATTACTCTTCTCCAAACATGGTCACCTAGAGATAAGGCTTTACAGAGACGATTGGGCTGGATCCCTTGATGATAGGAGGTCTACATTCAGTTTTTGCATATTTTATAGGTTGAAATTTGATTACTCAGGGTAAAAAATAGACAATAGTAGCAAGATCACATGTGGAGGCTGAATATAGAACTACGGCCCAGAGCATGTGTGAATTGTTATGGCTTCAGAAACTAATGCATGAATGAAGAAACTGATGCATGAATTAAGGCTGTTAGAAGGGAAAAATCTATCTTTATATTGCGCAATAACAAGGCTGCTATTAGTTTGCTTATAATCCAATTCAATATGATAGAAGAAAGCACATTGAGATTGATCAACATTTTATAAAGGAAAAGATAAATTGTGGAATTCTAGATATTGATCTTATGTCTTCAGAAAAACAGCTAGCTAAATTTTTTCACTAAGGGACTTGGTAGTAAGTCCTTTCATGTTCTGGTTTGCAAGATGGGCATGCAATGTATAAATGCACCATCTTGGGAGGGAGTGTTGTTAGCTGTGTAACATTTCTAGGACTTGAGGGTTACGTTAGATATATTTCCATGTTAGTTTCTATTTTATAGCTGTTATTTCTGTATAAGTTATTTTTTCCTATTTTGGATTTTTTGTATATATACAAAAAGCTGTAAATCAAAGAGATATATGAAAAGAGATTTTTTTTTCCTCCTTTCATCTCTTTTATTATTACGGCAAAAGCTATTCATTAAAACATGTATATTGTATTTCCATTCTATTCCATTTTATTTCATAAACAAAGAAAGGAAAAGAGAAGAAGAATAGAAAGTTAAAGAAGAAGATATATGCATGGTTGTATTGAAAGCAAATAGTACTTGTCACGGTCAATTGTTTCTAAAAGCTCTATTAGTTAAAAAAAAAAAAAAAAAATTCATTGAATATAAGTTAGATTTTTCAACATAGTTTTTATTGACAATAATAACAATCAACAACAACAAAAAGAAAGAGAAGTTGAAACCAACTCGAGTTCTAAAACAACCCAATATATAAACAAATTTTTGCATTTTAATTATGAATCTTAAAAAGTTGCCTAACACTATGCTCCAAGATCCTGCAAAGAAATGTTAATTCTTCTTTATCTAAGTGATGGGCAATTTAATTTAATATTCTTAGCACCTCATTTAGTTTGATATTGGCATGCTTCTAGTCAAAGTGCACAATCTAAATTACACTGAAACAAATGTGAACTTGAAAATTTTGCTCTCTTTATTGCTGAAAATTACCATCAAATTTTATATTATTTGGACAAAATTTGTGATAGGGCATTTGTAGTGAAATAGGGTTTCACCCTTTTCTTTTCCTTTATAATAGAGGTTCAGTATTTCTCTTGCAACTACGACTTCACATATCTTAATGAATATTTAAATCATCATATAATTATGGGTACTAAAGTTTATTTTGATCCATATTATAATATTTCCCCCTTCAAAAGATTCCACTTATACAATATAGATGCACATACTTGTCAAAAAGTGGCTTTGACACATTTGAGGAAAATGTTACAGGGACCATAAGCACATAATATCTTAATTCAGGAAGTAATATAATTTCTCTTAAATTTTTAATATTTCAAAGGTGCAGACCTTATTTAAAGTTTATGGTTTGTACAAGCGTGGTAGTATATATGCTAATAAATTTATGTTCTAGTTCGAATTTGTCATGTCAGTATGCATACATGTTTGCAATGTGAGTTCTAGGATTCCACTTATTGGGCATGCGTAAAAAGCATTATAGGGAAGGTAAAAGCTTTTATAACTCAATTTATCAAATTAATTTACTTCTCATCGAATTTCAGTTATTCCTAGACAATGAATAAGCTACTAGTTTAAATACCCCTTGCTACTTGTCTAGATTTAAGCTTTTAAATTTTATACGCTTAATTATTTCATCCTGCAGAATGAAGCCTGGGCAGCCGGGGGCAGTGGGGTTCTGTTAAGAACTACTGATGGGGGCAAAACATGGACTCGTGACAAAACAGCCGACCAAATCGCTGCAAATCTGTATTCAGTGAAGCAAGTCTAATCCTATATCGTTTTAAAATCTAGCTATTGTTTTCTCAATTCATTAACAATTTTGCAAACATAAATTATGTTGTACCGTCTTTGGTGTGAAGTTGAGTTTTACTAAACAAGAAAATGACTAGAGGAAATAATCTGGAATGTTGCTAACTAGTTTGGAAGATTTGTCACTCTTTTCTATAATTTTGTTCAATGCAATATAGAAAATAAGATAGCATAGATCATGCATATCTGGAAAATGATAGGACATGAAGAAAAGGTAGTATCTTTTGAAGATTGTAGAAAGCCTTTACTCTTCCGCCAAGCCTAGTTTATGTGCATCAACAAGCTATTAGCTGGCCAATGGTTGTACGAGTTAGCAACTATCTTCATCAAACCAACTGATTTTACATGGTTTTATTTATGATATTATATATATATATTTTTTCAGGTTTATCAATGATAGGATAGGATTTGTGCTGGGAAATGATGGAGTCCTTCTTCGGTATGTTGGATAGAGGTGCAAATTTATTGTGGTCATTGGTAGGGTTCTCTTCCCTCCTTGTCAGTGTGGTTTCATGTTTTTCTTTGTTCATTCTATAATTATTTAAGAGATTATTTTTCTGTTTCACCATTCATGGCTGTGCAAAATTTAGGAAGCCGAGATTCAGATGTTTAAATTGTGTAAATGAACTTTCATGTCTGCAATCCTCTTAATTAATAGTGCTGCTTTGGCAGAGGGACAAATTTCGTGTCTTTTTAGTGCATGGTTAAAAGCCGTACTATAATTTTCATGGGAGCATTATAAGCAAATGCTGCTTCCTGAGAAGTGTGTTTTTACCATGGGAAATTGGCACAAACAAATGATTCAGTTGCTCACCATATAAGTTATGGCAGAGGTATTTCAATTGTGCAAGACTGGAAAAAATTAGAACTTTTATAGGGTCCATCAGCCTTTTAAAGAGAGTCAAAGAAGGTTAATCAATGGTTAGTTGGCTGGTTTGGTTGGGTTTAGAAAAGTTAAAATCCTTTTGTTCCTTAAATCCAAAATCATCACTTCAAAGGTTCTCGACTAATAAAATGAATGTTGTTTTTAAGAATGGATATAAATTTATGGTATAACACTTGAATATTTTATTATTTGTTATGAATAGCTTTGGGATAGAATATGAGGAGGTATTGTCTCAATCAATGTTTTTAAAACTGGACTGGTCTATGAACCAGTCAGCTGATCAATTTTCGATTCAATTGGTCTAACTGATTCAATTGATTTAATAATGAATAAATTTAAAAAATTACTATTAAAATAGTTTAAAAATAAAAAATATTTAAATTATATAAATATATTTATAATAATTAAAATTAAAAAATTGCTAAAAACCAGTCTAATATTTGTCTTTTTAGTGCATGGTTTTCAATTTATCATTTTGACTGACCAGTCCTGTCTAATTTTCAAGAGGTTTGTCTTGTCTACCGACAGGGGCAAAAGAGATCGTTTCTGATTGCTTATCTTCTTTGCCACCCTTAATTTTTTCTTCTCTTCTCCCTTTTGTTTTCTTTTTATTCTATTTATTCTCTCTTCCTTCTCTTTTTTCTTATGGACAATAACAACTATAAAAGTGGATAGAGTTTGGAAGACCTATACTCCCAGTTGTGCTTTCAAATTGAACAAAATAATCCAGTGTTTGTTGATGAAATTGAGGATGAAGGCGAGAACCAGGATTACCTTCTATATTATTAACTTTTTAAATTGATTTTATGTGAGAAAATTTCTATATTATTTAACTTCATGAACTTCCTATATTATTAATTTTTTTTTTTATATTTTTTGATTAATTGAAGAAATTAAATAAAAACATATTATATTGCTACTTGTCAAAAATATTATGTTAATACAAATTACTACAAATGTCATTTTTTTAAAATTAAGTTTGAAATCATAATTAATTATATATGTATTAGTCGTAAATCCGCGCATTGTATGAAAATATTATAATAAATAAACTTAATATTTACTTTATTAAATAATTAGTTAACTAATTAAATGATTAATTATTATTTTATAAAAAAGTTATTATCAAGCAAATAAAATGATAAAATTCTTAAATTTTATAATTATGTATAAAACTAATTATAACACAAGGATGTTTATCGATTCGTAGCTTTAATTTTATATGACATAATTTCAAGAAAAAATTATTAAATTTGAGTGAAGTAAATTTCTGGTAATCAATTAAATAAATAATATTAAGTATTTCATGATATATATATATATATATATATATATATATA